>CM064507.1:13009135-13061635 GCA_032716605.1 Paralithodes platypus | reverse complement strand
CTATGGCACACTTTCCTTGTTCCATACCTCCAAGATGCACTGGTGGAGAGATCTGTAACAAAGGTACCCCCCATTTTTTTAGGATTTCTGCTGGGATGTTGTCGGGGCCTGGAGTCTTGTTATCTTTCATGCTTTTGACTGTTTGGCAGATTTCTGAGAAGGTTGGAGGTAGGTCTAGGTCAACAGTAGGACGGTCAGGGAATTCCTCTACTATGGGTTTCAGAAGCCGTGTGGCATCGTTTTTCAGGAATAACTTATTAACAAACAGTTGGATCAGTATAATATTTTGACATAGCTTTTTTCAAACAGGTCCCCTAATGTTTGTCAATATAGTGCATTACCAAAAGTGTAGAAATAAGCCACTTGTCCCTTAGTCATGAGATTAAAGTCGCACATTAATGACTAAGAAACGGACAGGGCTACTGTGGCTTACCTGTGAGAACCACCAAACAATTATTGCTCCTCCATCTGTGACGCCTCCCGGCGTTAACAGAATGGTTGCGTGGGGCATTGCAGCTCGCTAGCGCTCGCCAGGATGGGGGGATGGGCTACAGTTGTCCTAGAATGATCTGCTTTATTTCATTAGGGTCGTGTTGCCACAGACAGTCTAGAAATGGTCTTTGTTTTGGTCTGTGACCGCGCCTTATATTTTATATTCGCTATAATATAAATGTTGCTTGTGTGGGAGGCGAGCGAGAGAGGGTGAGGGAGTACACCTGGCAGCGGGGTGAGCTGTGGCCCGGCTCGCTTGGGCGCTGACGGCGTTGGCGGCCGGATGGTCAACTAGTCCCTTCCCATCGCGGCCGCGTGTTCTTTACCAGCTCAGAGCTTGCCTGACACGCGTATCGTCTACATCCTTCGCAATTCTGTCCCCCATACGCGCCACTTTGCATACTATTTCTCTCTCTCGACTTCTCCTTTCTCATTCTCTAATCTTTATTAAACTCAACATCCCTTCTGGTTTCAGCATAGACGTTCACCGTCGGCCAGTCGTATTGTACGCGAAGCTCTCAGATATTTCTATGTATGAGGTTTGGAGAGACAGACTTTTCCGCGTGTGTCCTCTCTCGGGAAGGTTGTAGACCGGTATATGTCTCCCTGGCAAGGTGTTGAGTGATTCTGCTTGGTTATTTAAAGCTAGACTAGGGGTAAGGTTACTGTGTCGTTGTCTCCGATGTGTGCAGTGTTAGCTAAGCCCTGCACGACATCGACAGGTACTGTGGGAGCCTAAGTTGTCTTCGGGTGGTTTACTTTGCGAGCACAGCGCTGTGGTGTGAGAGGGCCATAGCCTATCCCTCACAACATAGTGCTGCTTCTTTGTGTTGACTTCTGAGGGATCGCCAGGATAGAACTAGGTACTAGAGACCTAGATTTATCAAGAGAGCATCCCCGTCATATAACGTAATCTTCATTATACCACCTTCGCACAACGTTAGGCTACGAGCCGCATGCTCGCCCATTGTTGCCCTGCCTTGATACCCCAGCTAGACTTTATTAACTGAGCAGACACTGGTTAGAGATAAGCCCCCATTATTATATGTATGCAACATTATTATTCACTGCACTTTTGAGCCGAGGTTGTTGTTGAGTTGCACAACCCTAGTAGGCTGTTGCGTTGTGTCACGAAGCATTTCTTTAGTTGTCGAGCATTACTACCTTTGCGCAGTCTTTATTATTCGCCTGCCTATTATTACTATATGTCCTAGTATTTATTGTGACCCGTATTCTGCATTATAATTGTTCAACATTCTTTACGAACATCTTCCCAGCATCAGACTTATTTCAGAAGTTTCCAGTTGATGTTGCAGGACTAGCATTACACTTTCTTTAATACAGGAGTACCAGTTATTTGAGTATCTACCGTAACGTTAATTAATCACGTTAACTATCTTTTCTTTGTGTAACCTAATCGAGTAATCTTTTACTGTTTGAGAATAGGCTGTTTCATCAAGCGTCAGCCTAGTGTGTGTGCACCAGTTACCGAGTCATAGGATACCTCGTTGTCCAGGCACGACTCAGGGCGGTAATGGTGTTTTGTTTTCCAGTGTTTAAGGCAGGGGTTGGATCTAGTGTTACCGTTGTTGCATTTTGACATTATCTAGTCCAATGTTGAAGAGCCCTGTGTCTTTGAGAACCTGGATCGTAACACATCAAACACGGTAGTTATCAGCCACCACCCAACCCTATTATCGCCTTTACATTCAAGTAATCTATCAATATCAAGTATAAATATACAAAAATACATACTGTCTGTATATTTATACTTGATATTGATAGATAACTTGAATTTAAAGGCGATAATAGGGTTAGGTGGTGGCTGATAACTACCGTGTTTGATGGAGGAGTAATAATAGTTTGGTGGTTCTCACAGGTAAACCACGGTAGCCCTGTCCGTTTCTTAGTCATTAATGTGCGACTTTAACCTCATGATTAAGGAACAAGTGGCTTATTTCTACACTTTTGGTAATGCACTATATTGACAAAAATTAGGGGACGGTGTGAAAAAAGCTGTCAAAATATCATACTGATCCAACTGTTTGTTAATAAGTTATTCCCGAAAAACGATGCCACACAGCCTCTAAAACCCATAGTAGTATGGTATGTTCTACTAAATTTCTTTGATTTAGCAAGGTCTTAAAAATGTTCAGCCCATCTGCTGACTATCTGCTTTTGGTCTTTAATAAGTGTTTCCCCGTCAGCAGATCGGACAGGTATTAAGGGGGATTTTCTTGGCCCGTAGACTATTTTTAGTGAATCGTAAAAATTGTGCATGTCGTTAGGATCTGCATACTATTGTATTTGTTATGCATTTTCAGTCCACCATTCATTTTACATGTTGCGTAAAGTGGTTTGTAACTCTTTACGGAGGTCCTTCCATAGTTTTTTGGAGAACTTGTGAAGCTGAATTATTGAGAGTAGCAGTATGTGCCTTGTGTATGTTTTCTAGGAGTGTGCAGATTCTGTCCTTGCTTTCATCAAACCAGTCTTGGTGCCTCTTGCCTTTGTAACCAATTGCATCAACTGACGCATCGTATAAGAGTGTGCTTATGGAGGTCCATTTGTCATCAACTGAGGCTTCAGCTCGTAAGAGAGGTTCTGCGTCGGTCAGCTTTTGGGCTACAGAGCAGCGTAGGGCATCACGGTTGCTTGCATTCTTTAGCACTGTACAGTTTAGCTTTTTCATCCTTGATTTTTGTTGGCGTATTGGTGGTCGTGCATGTAGTTTGATTTTGGTCATTATAATTCTATAATCAGTTCAGCCCTCCGCCCCCCTCATTACTCGAGTCAGCAGGATATCTTTCATGGCTTTGGATCGTACTATTATAATAAGCAATTAGGTACCAGTGGTTGGATCTTGGGTGCATCCAAGAAGTCTTGTATTTGTTCTTTTGTTGAAAAACAGTATTTGTAACTGTTAGGTCATGTTTAGCACATAGGTTTAGTAGTCTTAGTCCATTTGAGTTTATATGTCCGATGCCATGGTTCCCTATCACTCCACCCCATGTTCGACTATTTCTACCCAGTACCCACTCTTGCATTAAAGTCTCCAAGCAGTATGATTTTGTTGTTTCTTGGGGTATGATTCAAGGTCTCGTCCAGTGCTTGATAAAATGTATCTTTTTCTTCACCGTTACTAGGTAGAGTTGGGGCATAGGCACTTATAAGCATGGCATATCTGTGTTTTGCCAAGGGAATGCGGAGTGTCATTAGTCTTTCACTGATACCAACTGGCGTTTCTGAAAGTTTGAGCAGGAGACTATTTTTATTGCAAAACCAACACCATGGAGGTGCTGACCACCTTGAAGGTAGCCCTTCCAGAAAAAGGTGTAGCCTTCTCCTACTTCGTTTAGGAAACCTTCCTCAAGAAGTCTGGTCTCACTGAGGGCAGCAATATCTACGTTGTATCGCTTCAGTTCTGCAGCGATAAGTGCTGTTCTGCGTTGAGGTCTGTTTGTTCTTTGGTTGATGTCTAATAGAGTTCTTATACTCCAGGTTACAAGTCGTAGGGAGATTTGTTTGTTCTTTCTTGTGTTTTGACCGCTTTATGGAGTGTCCTGATAGGTGTGGTTGCCTATCCAGGGGAGGTTTGAGTGGGCAATGTTTAAGCCACCTTTTCTAGGCCTTTCCCCTAGTTGGGGTAAGTAGTGCGGTTCCTAAAAAGGGCTGCTCAGTCATACAGGGGTCTGCCGAGAACAGCTGCCACTCTGATCCCAGCTGCTAGCGACCATAAATAGCCCTGTGCCGCTGATGTGCGGGAGTCGAGCTAGAAGCTTCCAGTACTTTCAGACCTGTATCCGTCACCAGACTACCCATCACCATCAGACTTTGTGAAGATTAATGGAAGAAAACTGAAGGACTCTGTGATTTGCAGGAGAAGGAGCCTGCGCAGAGGAACTGTTTAAAGTGCCACTCTCTTAATTGTGGGAAAGATGGTTCTGGTGGCAGGGAAGGAATCCAAGACACCCAGCATCTCCCTGTGACTGCAGGGGGCTGCCAAACCTCCTGTTTATCGGAGAACTGCCTTGGAAGCGCGTCTCCAACACTTGCTTTTCTGTCAGGGTTGGCTCCCTTAACCTTTGGCTATACTGGGCTAACCCACAAGGCAGTTGGGTTTTCTGTCGGGGATATCTCCGTTAGCCTTTGTCTTACTTGACTAATCCATAAGGCAGTGGGGGTGGGTTTGCAGTGGTTGGTAGGCGTTTGGGTTTGTCCACACACTGGTGGGCCTGTACGCCAAACGTCTGGGGCCCATTAATGCTCCGAGATCCCCTGTTAGTTTAGCCTAGGGCCGCGAGACCCTAGTTACCGTGTGTGGCCACAAGGAGACACAACAGGAGTCTTGGTGATGGAGAGCCTATGTACTGGCAAGGAAAGACTTGCGCACTCGGCTTCCTGTTTCGACAATAGGGTTAACCAGCGGCAGCTGGCTATTCACACATGTGAATATATATATATATACATAAACAGTATATATAAATATATACAGTATATATATATATGTGTGGGGAGGATCGTCTCACACCGCACTCCTAGACAAAGTAGAAAGGAACACCTTTTGTATCATTAATTCCAGCCCACTCACCAACTCTCTGCAAACTCTCTCTCTCTTCGCCGCAATGTTGCATCTCACTCTCTATTTTATTGCTAATACAATAATCAGTGCTCCTCAGAGCTCTCCCAGTGTATACCACCTCCTCTACATAGCGTAGTGGTACCCGTCTTGTAATACAATCCCACCCCTACTATATGCAACTCTCCAACCCAAGAGTGAAACATTACTCTCAGACTTTTTTCTATTAAACAGCTAAGCTCTGGAACTCTCTCCCAAAATCAATCTTTCCCTCTTCCTATGACTTAAATTGCTTCAAACTCCGTGTGTCCCGGCATTTTGGCTCGAACGTCCCTTGATTTTGGCTCTGTCACTCTTTCAACTAAGGGGGAGGCACTCGCTACAGGCACTTCTGCCTTTTGTCTCCCTCACTCGAATAGAAAAAACATATATATATATAAATATATATATATGTATATATAATATATATACATATATATATATATTTATATATATATGACATATTAATAGGACATATTATGTCCTATTGAAGCCGTTTTGATGTGTCTTGATGCATCAGTAAATAATGGAAGAATTAGAACTAATGTGCAACAATTCTAGCAAACCAATTCTCTCGTGCAATGTTATATTCTATAATTTTCTTATTTGTAAATATGTCAATTAGTTTTGTTTTAATTAAAAGTTTAATTGTCTGCCAACTTTAATTAACCAAGTATTTAATATTTGTCCTTTAAGAAACTTATGAAGGACAAAGTAGCCTTTAAGAATAGTTTATTCTCATGAAAAGAGAAGGGGACGTAACATATGATCCCGGTCAGGCCCCCACATATGTTACGTCCCATTCTCTTTTCATGAGAATAAACTATTCTTAAAGGCTACTTTGTCCTTCATAAGTTTCTTAAAGGACAAACATTAAATACTTGGTTAATTAAAGTTGGCAGACAATTAAACTTTTAATTAAAACAAAACTAATTGACATATTTACAAATAAGAATATGTCAATTAGTTTTGTTTTAATTAAAAGTTTAATTGTCTGCCAACTTTAATTAACCAAGTATTTAATGTTTGTCCTTTAAGAAACTTATGAAGGACAAAGTAGCCTTTAAGAATAGTTCATTCTCATGAAAAGAGAAGGGGACGTAACACTATCTAACTTTTAAAGTAGAACACATTCTATCTATCTCTTCTTTCAGAAATCTCCATTCTAGAAGATTTCAACGTTCACCACCGCCAATGGCTCTCCTCTCTTTCCACTGAGACCTAGTGATTAAGCCTACATCTTTTCTATCCTAAATGACCTAGAGCAGTTACTCCAGCAACCCCCCCGTATCCTGGATTCCTTCGGAGATCGGCCCAGCATTCTTGACTTATTTCTAACCTCTATCCGTTCTGCTTATACTGTAATTCTTTTCTTTCTTTTGGGCTCCTCCGACCATAAACTTGTCTCTGTCACCTGTCCTATCTCTCTGGTACGACCACCCGATCCCCCCAGCCGGCGGCGCTTTTGGCACTTTGGCGCTGAAGTCTGGGACGCTCTACGGCAGTACTTCTTTTATTTCCCTGGGACTCTCAGAGGGTGCTGAGTGCATTACCGAGGTAATCCTCTCGGGCATGGAAGCATACATTCCATTTTCTTTCTCTCAGTCTAATGCTAAAAAATCTTGGTTTACTCATGCTTGTTCTACTGCTGTCTGCAATAAGGAGCAAGAATTTAAATGGTACCGTCGCCTTCAAACTAAAAAATCTCATACTTCCTATGTTTCTGCCCGGATCTGTTTGACTCGCCAAACATTCGTTCATCAATAATATATGCACTGAACTATCCAACTCTAGCTCTTCCCAAGCCTTCTGGCATATTGCCAAAAACCTCTCCAATAATTGTTCTTCTTCGTCTTTCACTCCTCTTTTCCACTCTGACAGCACTACCATCACTTCTTCCTTTGACAAAGCTGAACTCTTTGCTAACATTTTCTCTAAAAACTCTACTTTGGATGATTCCGGTGCTATTCCTCCCTCTCCACCCTCCTCTCTCCTACTTATGCCTAGCATCATAATCTCTTCTAAGGATGTACTTTCCACCCTCTCTGGGCTTAATACTAAGAAGGCGTACAGACCGGACGGTGTTCTTCCTGTTGTACTAAAAAAATGTGCTTCTGTGCTGACTCCCTGCCTAGGCAAACTCTTCCGTCTCTAATAAGAAAGAAACAGCGTAGGCTGCAACATTTATGGTTAAAAACACATGTGCAGATATGGTCCGTGGTTTATTCAACGTTTCGCCTTCTACGGCTTCTTCAGGAATACAACATAATATGTTCCTCTACGCCCCATTGTTTCTGGTGTTGGCACATTACTGCACGGATTATCTGGTATTTTAGCTAAAGCACTATCCACTAAAATAGGAAGTATCAGTGATAAGAACTTGAAACACTCCGGAGATCTAATAAATGAGTTACACATTTTTTACATAAGAAATAAACAGATGGCCAGTTTTGATGTTACATCCCTCTTTACCAACGTTCCAACAAATAAGGCATTAGATGTATTAAAGGGAGTTTTAACTGTGAATGACTCTCTGCCCATTCCCATTCATGATTTTGTTGACCTGGTAAAACTGCGTGTCTCAAATTGCTTTTTCACCTTCAGTGATGCAGTCTACAGGCAAAAATCTGGTATGGCGATGGGCAGCCCATTTAGTGGTGTTTTATCTAATTTGTTTTTAGAGCATTTAGAAGCAAACAGTTTCAGTGAGATAGTTCCTAGAGGCGTGACTTGGCTTAGATACGTGGATGATGTCCTAGTGATAGCTCCACGTAGGTTAGACTTAGAAAACCTTAGAAGTAGAATAAATAGCATAGAACCCAGTATTCAGTTTACTGTAGAATATGAAAATGACGACAGTTTACCTTTCCTTGATGCCCTTTTAATTAATGACGGAAGCGATTTAAAGTTTACAGTTTTTAGAAAGGCGACCAACAAAAATGACTGTGTACATTTTTATTCTTCCACTGACAACAGGAGTAAGCAGGTAATTGTGATAGGCTTTTATCTACGGGCCTTACGTATTTGCTCGGAGAAGTATTTGCAAATTGAGCTAAACCTATTTTTAAAAACTTTCACCCACTTAAAATATCCCCCATTTTTCATACTAAAAGCAAAGAAGAAAGCTCTCTCCATTCACCTAAGAACCGAACCAAAAGAAAAACCCAACAAAATGTTAATTTTACCCAGATCAAATGTAGCTGACAAAGTATCTAATATCATGAAGAGAGCAGGAGTCGAAATACTTCGAACTGGCGGGGTCACAATCGGAAATGTCGTGAAAAGGGTTAGTAAACGGAAGAATGAAAACAGTGAAGCGGGTGTTTATGAAGTTCCACGTGCCTCCTGTAATAAATTATATATTCGCGAAACATATCGAGGTCTAAAGAAGAGGATAAAAGAACACAAAACGGATATGAAGAAATTTAGATTGAGCAATGCGATGGTAATACATAGGTTAGACACGGGGCTAAGCTAGTAAGATGTTTTGAATAGGTTCATATTGTTTTAAACGACACCATGAACTTGAATAATCGCTTCTTTTCTTTAGCCAAACCCTTAGATATAATGTTAACGAACATAAAACCAGGCTAGGTTTCTCTTTCCCATATTGTTCATGCGGTATTTGTTTTCATTTAATTTCATACTGCTACACCAATTATTTCATTTTGTTTAGTTGTTTTCTCAAAGCTTGGACTATATATAAGTTGACTGTACTTCTATATTATGTTGTATTCCTGAAGAAGTCGTAGAAGGCGAAACGTTGAATAAACCTGGGACCATATCTGCACATGTGTTTTTCTTCCGTCTCTGTCTCTCCACTAGCATCTTCCCTGCTTGCTGGAAGTTCGCTCTCATTTAACCTGTCCCAAAGAAGCGTGATCGCTCTCAACCCTCCAACTACCGTCCAATTGCTCTCATTTCTTGCATCTCTAAAGTTTTTGAAACTATTCTTACCTCAAAATGTCTTAAGCATTTATCTTCCCATAACCTACTCTCTGACCGCCAGTATGACCGCCAGTATGACTTCCTTAAGGGCCGCTCTCCTTGTGATCTTCTTTCTTATCTTACTAACTCTTGGTCATCCTCCATTCGGGACTTAGACGAGACTTTTTCTGTTGCGCTAGACATATCAAAGGCCTTCGATAGAGTCTGGTGCAAATCCCTAATTTCCAAAATAACCTCCTTCGGTTTCTATCCCTCCATCTTTGCCTTTGTCTCTGATTTCCTTTCCAGCCGTTCCATAGCTGCGGTTGTGGTCGGCCAACATTCACTTCCTCAACCTAACATCTCCTGTGTTCCTCAGGGTTCAATCCTATCTCCAATTCTCTTCCTATTATTCATTAACGACCTTCTCAACTGCACCTCCAGCCCCATTCACTCATATGCTGACGACTCTACATTACACTATTGAAATAGCCCTCCACTACATCACTCACAGCAGGAACTCCAAAATTCACGTAAGGAGGCCATAAAGCACCTATCTTATGATCTCTCTATATTTCTAATTGGGGCAGAGAAAATCTTGTTACTTTCAATGCTTCCAAAACTCAATTTTTCCATCTGTCTGCTCGTCGCCCCTTCTAGAAAACTAATTAGGACTTACTCTTCAATAACATGCCAATTAACCCTTCATCTTTTCTTAATCTTCTCGGTGTCTCTTTTTCTTCTAATCTCTCTTGAAAAGATCATATTACCACTCTTTCTATAACAACTTCCCAGAAGCTGGGTGTGCTCAAACGCCTCAGCGTGTTCTTTACCCCTGTGCAGCTTCTTGCTCTGCACAGTGCGTCCATGTATTGAGTATTATTCACACATGTGAAGAGCATCCTCTTACACAACACTTCTAGACAACGTAGAAAAGTAAGCTTTCCGTCTTATTAACTCACGTCCACTCGCCAATTCTCTGCAGTCTCTCTCTCTTCACCGCAATGTCGCATCTCTCTCACTAGTCTACCGTTATTACAATAATAAGTGTTCCTCAGAGCTCTCTCAGTGTATACCACCCCCTCTTCGCAGAGCACGTAGCACCCGTCTTGCAAACACAATCTCACCCCTACTCTGTACAACTCTCCAACCCAAGAGTGAAATGTTATTTTCAATCTTTATTCTATTCAATAGTTGATCTTTGGAACTCTCTCACAGAATCAGTCTTTCCCTCTTCCTATGACTTAAATTGCTTCAATCTCAATGTGTCCAGGCATTTTGGCTCAAACGTCCCTTGATTTTGGCCCTGTCACTCTTTCAACTCAGGGGAAGGGACTCGCCACAGGCAGTTCTGCCTTTTGTCTCCCTCACTCACATAGACATAAAACAAAATTTAAAAAAAAGAGGTACTCTATGATGAATTCCTTCTATTGTGGGCTTAAGAAGCGGGGAATGAAGGTCCATGAGGATTTTATAGTAATCCAATATTGTTTTCTTATTATATAATTCATGAAATGTTACGATTGCGTCCCTATGCTCTACTTACCATCTGTTTCAGCTACATACATATTAATCATATATCGCATTAACCTGACAAGCGCGATATAGACCTAGGTGCTAGGGTAGTTATTTGTGCATTTCTAGCCCTGGATTCTGACAGAATTCGTTATATTTACAATATAAAGCATTATTTGTTTTCGGTATGCTTTTATTTTACATATATGATGTATATATGAACCTTCAAGAGTGCTAAAATAAGTGGGAAAAGCATTTGGGTGGTGAAAAACGAAGATATTGGCCACCCGGTCATAATCTCAGGCGAGAGAGAGCCACAGGCAGCCCTCGCCTCTCGCTGTCTGGGAGTCAACTGAGACGAGCGGGGGTGTGTGCCGGTATCTGGGTGTTGCATAACGATCTTTTATGCAACCCAATTGTGCCAGATTGTCGCGGTAGTGAAAAATAACCGCTAAATTATGATAATAAGAGGATAATAGGTGATAATTGAGGAGGGGGGGGAGGGGTATAAGGTGGGGAAGGAGGGGAGGGGGAGGGGTGAGAAACACATGGATGAGTACTAGAGGGGAATTATCTCACCTAGAGACAAAATCCTTTGTTTTGATAGGCCCTTTTTTTTTTGGAAGGATTTTTTATGGTCTTGCTTCCGTGAGGCCTATCGCGTTCCCTATAGGAAGCCTTCCGTGAGGCCTATCGCGCTTGCCGGGTTAATGGTACAAAAAAAGACATTGCTTATTTATATGTGTTTACTTCTTTTTCCCTGTATATTACGCTCTGTAACTTTGATTGTGTTTTTTGTTAAATATCATATATATATATATATATATATATATATACCGGTATATATATTTTCTTTAATACGTACGAGGTTGAAAGAAATGGCAATTTCTGCGTTGGAAATTTTATTATTCAAAGTTTCCAGGTCTCTGATGAGTTTTCGCTGGGTGGCAGGAAGTAGATGAATGAGATGAGCAAAATTCATGGTGGTACAGGGTTACATAAATGTACATGATGATGCAGGATATACGACGCGTTTCACTGGACAACCAGCATTATCAAGTAAGGGTAGAATGATATAAAAGGTAAACAGGAAGGGTATATATAGAGGGTGGAGGATCAGAGGAGGCGAAAATCAAGGGGCAAAAGTCTCCTATTGGTGGAGGGGTATTCTAGGAGTGCAAAAGGGGGAACCGCTTCACGCAGGCGCACTGGATGCGGGATGGTGTTGGTCGGGTGGCGGGGTCAAAGCTGATTGGCTGCGTGTCGAGGGGCGTGGCCTAAGTTGTGTGGTCCGTGTGGCGCCGGCAGAAGACGAAGCTGAAGGAGGTAGCGCGGGGGGCTGCGTCAAAGGAACCGGGGGGCGAGGAGGGGCGTTAGGTCCTGTAGGGTAGTGCCTTTTGGCAGAACAAAAAAACTTAACCTGGCCACCTTAAAAAACTCGTCGGAGAATACACCCCTGGTTATGCGTACGGAACCATCAAAACACACAAACCTGGGAACCCGCTCTGCCCCATCATCTCCCAGATCCCCACTGCCACCTACCAGATCGCCAAGGCCCTGAACAACCTCCTCAGCCCCTACGTGCCCAGCCAATACAACCTTAACTCAGCCCACGATTTCTTGGAAATTTTACGAGATGCCCCCCGGAACAACAACCACACAATCGCCTCCCTCGACGTAGAAAGCCTGTTCACCAACGTGTCAGTGGATAGGACCAGTGACATGATTCTACGTCGAATTTACCATTGCCCTGATACACCAACACTGGACATCCCGGAGAAGGCCCTGAAAACACTACTGGAGCTGTGTACCAAGGAGGCCCCCTTCCTTTGCCCCAGGGGCAACATGTACAAGCAGATAGACGGTGTGGCGATGGGCAGCCCCCTAGGAGTTCTTTTTGCGAACTTTTTTTATGGGTACCATCGAGGAAGAGCTCCTAGCTGCCCAACAACCCGCCGTCTACTGTAGATACGTGGATGACATCTTCGTGCAAATCAAGGACCTCCACGAACTACAGGAACTCCAGCGTCGCTTCATGACCTCCTCCGGACTTAACTTCACCTTTGAAAAATCTAACAATGGACAACTCCCCTTCCTCGACATCCTCGTAGCTCTGAACGACCATGGGTTCAAAACCACCGTCTACACTAAACCAACTAACACAGGACAATGCCTCAACGGCGATAGTGAATGCCCCCGCCGTTATCTTCTATCCTCCATCTCCGCCTATGTAAGGAGAGCCCTCACGCACTGCTCTACCTGGGCCGACACCCACCAGGAACTAGAAAGACTATCCCAAGTTTTAGTGAATAATGGATACTCCAACTCCGACATCTCCAGCACCATCAACCACCATCTTGAAAAATGGTACACCCAAAGCCCTCCCAACATTGACCCCCCCAATGAAATTAAGATCTTCTACCGCAATTACATGTCCTCTGAACACAAAAATGACGAGGCCGTCTTAAAAGAAATAATCTCCAAGCATGTCCACCCAACCAACCCGGAAAACAAAATCAAATTAATAAATTATTACAAATCCCCCAAGACCTCCAACCTCGTTCTCCGCAACAAACCAGCTTCCACCAAGATAAAGAGCCCGATGACCGACGATCACGTCATTTACCAACATACCTGTAATTATGAGGACTGTGGACCTCATTCCTATATTTGCATGACGCAGAATCGTCTTTCACGTCGGTTAACTCTTCACCTTCAGGCTGGCGCCATCAAAGACCACTATCTCACCCCCAACCACCCCAACCTCACACGCAACGAGTTAGAGAAACACACCACCATACTCGATAAAGAAAGTGACCCAAGGAGATTACCTATACTCAAAGCGTTATATATCCAAGCCTTACATCCTAACATCAACAACCAAACTCTAGACCTTCAGATCCTTCCTTCTGCCAAAAGGCACTACCCTACAGGACCTAACGCCCCTCCTCGCCCCCCGGTGCCCTTGACGCAGCTCCCCGCGCTACCTCCTTCAGCTTCGTCTTCTGCCGGCGCCACACGGACCACACAACTTAGGCCACGCCCCTCGACACGCAGCCAATCAGCTTTGACCCCGCCACCCGACCAACACCATCCCGCATCCAGTGCGCCTGTGTGAAGCGGTTCCCCCTTTTGCACTCCTAGAATACCCCTCCACCAATAGGAGACTTTTGCCCCTTGATTTTCGCCTCCTCTGATCCTCCACCCTCTATATATACCCTTCCTGTTTACCTTTTATATCATTCCATCCTTACTTTATAATGCTGGTTGTCCAGTAAAACGCGTCGTATATCCTGTATCATCATTTACATTTATGTAACCCTGTACCACCATGAATTTTGCTCATCTCCTTCATCTACTTTCTGCCACCCAGCGAAAACTCATCAGAGACCTGGAAACTTTGAATAATAAAATTTCCAACGCAGAAATTGCCATTTCTTTCAACCTCGTATGTATTAATGAAAATGTATTACCTTGCTTTACTAATATCTATATATATATATATATATATATATATATATATATATATATATATATATACTGTATATATATATATATATATATATATATATATATTATATATATATATATATATATATATATATATATATATTCATAGACCAATTATTGACGACCAGTGCACATTTATTATTCATTAATTTCTTGTTTGTTCTTGTTTCTGACTATAATTGTCTTTCCCTTTGACTTAGTTGGTGATTGATATTTCCAAAGTTTAAATTCAAATTTTCTTTATTTTCTTACTTTCTTTTATAGACGTTTCGTGCATCTTAGCACATCATCAGTATTTCTGAAAAATAAAAAAATATATAATATATTAACACTTATAATTAGAAATATGTGACTAATGAATTAAAATGAAGTAATGTTGAGTAACATTAGAGTATAAGCGAGACTGACGAGACTGACTTCTGATATTGTACGTGTGTCGGTTTGTGTTGATCTGTGGGTCTATATTGTTTATGTATGTGTTTGTTGTTTCGAGGGTTGGTTTTTGTGTTATCGGTAATTTTGTATTGTTTGTGTTTTTTTTTTTTTTTTTTTTTTTTTTCTATATTCCAACTTTCTTCAGCATTAGCATTAGCATTAGGTGTGTCAAGGGTTCGTTGTTGTGGTATTTGTCTTCTATTTGTATTGGTCTGGGGATTATTCATGTTGTTATTTGATGATTCCAGGGCTCGTTGTGGTGGTGGCTGTATTCTATTTATATTAGTTTGGGTATTGGGTACAATATGTGTAATATTTTGGTATAGGGTAATCTTCAATGGGCAGTTGGGTTTAAGAGACCCTCCTCCATGTACTGTACAGTACAGACACAAGCTAGATAATCGAGGAAGTTCCCTCGTCATATAGAAACATATGAGTATAGTTCATTCGTGTTCACCCCCTCTTGGGAATTACGTCGTCTGGCAATAGATAGATAGATAGATAACATTCTTCAACGATAGACGGTCGAATGTAAGAGAACGAATTTCTTGGTGTAAGACTGAGATGAGTCCATATAAATTAGCGCTTCTGAAACTTTGCACATTGTTAGGTATAAATAGTATGAGACGGGCAATTCAAGTATCCATAATAAACTACCCTTATAGAGGTATATTGGTTGTAATATACCCATCTAATAAAAGGGTTAAAAGGTTAATCACAATCGATATACCCACACTCCTAAACGACCACATTTCTAAGCGGCCACACTCCTAAACGGCCACACTCTTAAACGGTCACATCCCTATATTACCACACTCCTAACTGGCCACGCTCTTAAATGGCCACACTCCTAAACGGCCTCACTCACACTCCTAACCGGCCACACTCCTAAGTGACCACAATTCTAAGTGGCCACACCTCAAAACAGCCATACTCCTAAATGACCAGACTCCCAAACGGCTACACTTCTAAATGGTCAGCCTTCAAAGTGGCCACACTCCTAAACAGCCAAACTCCTAAGCAGCCACACTCCTAAGCGGCCACACTCCTAAGCAGCCACACTCCAAAGCAGCCACACTCCTAAGCAGCCACACTCCTAAGCGGCAACACTCCTAAGTGGCCACACTCCTAAGCAGCCACACTCCGAAGCAGCCACACTCCTAAGCGGCCACACTCCTAAGCGGCAACACTCCTAAGCGGCCACACTCCTAAGCGGCAACACTCCTAAGTGGCCACATTCCTAAGCAGCCACACTCCTAAGCGGCCACACTCCTAAGCGGCCACACTCCTAAGCGGCCACACTCCTAAGCGGCCATACACCTAAGCAGCCATACTCCTAAGCAGCCATACTCCTATCCAGCCACACTCCTAAGCAGCCACACTCCTAAGCAGCCATACTCCTAAGCGGCCACAACCCTAAGCAGCCACAACCCTAAGCAGCTACACTCCTAAGTGGCCACAGTCCTAAGTGGCCACACTCCTAAGTGGCCACACTCCTAAGCAGCCATACTCCTAAGCAGCCATACTCCAATCCAGCCGCACTCCTAAGCAGCCACACTCCTAAGCAGCCATACTCCTAGGCGGCCACAACCCTAAGCAGCCATACTCCTAAGCAGCCACATTCCTAAGCGGCCATACTCCTAAGCGGCCATACTCCTAAGCGGCCACACTCCTAAGCAGCCATGCTCCTAAGCGGCTACAACCCTAAGCAGCCATACTCCTAAGCGGCCACAACCCTAAGCAGCCATACTCCTAAGCAGCCACACTCCTAAGCAGCCACACTCCTAAGCAGCCTCACTCATAAGCAACCATACTCCTAAACAGCCATATTCATAAGCAGCCACACTCCTAAGCAGCCACAACCCTAAGCAGCCACACTCTTAAGCGGCCACAACCCTAAGCAGCCACACTTCTATGCGGCCACACTCTTAAGCGGACACAATCCTAAATAGCCATACTCCTAAGCAGCCAAACTCCTAAGCAGCCACACTCCTAAGCGGCCACACTTTTAAGCGGCCGCAATCCTAAATAGCCATACTCCTAAACAGCCACACCCCTAAGCAGCCACACTCCTAAGTGGCCACAACCCTAAGCAGCCACAATCCTAAGCGGCCACAACCCTAAGCAGCCACAACCTTAAGCGGCCACAACCCTAAGCGGCCACAACCCTAAGCAGCCACACTCCTAAGCGGCCACAACCCTAAGCAGCCACAACCCTAAGCAGCCACACTCCTTAGCAGCCACAACCCTAAGCAGCCACACTCCTAAGCAGCCACAACCCTAAGCAGCCACAACCCTAAGCAGCCACACTCCTTAGCAGCCACAACCCTAAGCAGCCACACTCCTAAGCAGCCACAACCCTAAGCAGCCACACTCCTTAGCGGCCACACTCCTTAGCAGCCACAACCCTAAGCAGCCACACTCCTTAGCAGCCACAACCCTAAGCAGCCACACTCCTAAGCAGCCACACTCCTAAGCAGCCACAACCCTAAGCAGCCACAACCCTAAGCAGCCACACTCCTAAGCGGCCACACTCCTTAGCAGCCACAACCCTAAGCAGCCACACTCCTTAGCAGCCACAACCCTAAGCAGCCACACTCCTAAGCAGCCACAACCCTAACCAGCCACAACCCTAAGCAGCCACACTCCTAAGCAGCCACAACCCTAAGCAGCCACAACCCTAAGCAGCCACACTCCTAAGTGGCCACAACCCTAAGCAGCCACAACCCTAAGCAGCCACACTCCTAAGCAGCCACACTCCTAAGCAGCCACACTCCTTAGCAGCCACAACCCTAAGCAGCCACAACCCTAAGCAGCCACACTCCTAAGCAGCCACAACCCTAAGCAGCCACACTCCTAAGCGGCCACAACCCTAAGCAGCCACAACCCTAAGCAGCCACACTCCTAAGCAGCCACACTCCTTAGCAGCCACAACCCTAAGCAGCCACAACCCTAAGCAGCCACACTCCTAAGCAGCCACACTCCTTAGCAGCCACAACCCTAAGCAGCCACAACCCTAAGCAGCCACACTCCTAAGCAGCCACACTCCTTAGCAGCCACAACCCTAAGCAGCCACACTCCTAAGCAGCCACAACCCTAAGCAGCCATACTCCTAAGCAGCCACACTCTTAAGCGGCCACAACCCTAAGCAGCCACAACCCTAAGCAGCCACACTCCTAAGCAGCCACAACCCTAAGCAGCCACAACCCTAAGCAGCCACACTCCTAAGCAGCCACAACCCTAAGCAGCCACAACCCTAAGCAGCCACACTCCTAAGCAGCCACAACCCTAAGCAGCCACAACCCTAAGCAGCCACACTCCTAAGCGGCCACAACCCTAAGCAGCCACAACCCTAAGCAGCCACACTCCTAAGCAGCCACACTCCTAAGCAGCCACACTCCTTAGCAGCCACAACCCTAAGCAGCCACAACCCTAAGCAGCCACACTCCTAAGCAGCCACAGCCCTAAGCAGCCACACTCCTAAGCGGCCACAACCCTAAGCAGCCACAACCCTAAGCAGCCACACTCCTAAGCAGCCACACTCCTTAGCAGCCACAACCCTAAGCAGCCACACTCCTAAGCAGCCACACTCCTAAGCAGCCACACTCCTTAGCAGCCACAACCCTAAGCAGCCACAACCCTAAGCAGCCACACTCCTAAGCAGCCACACTCCTTAGCAGCCACAACCCTAAGCAGCCACACTCCTAAGCAGCCACACTCCTTAGCAGCCACAACCCTAAGCAGCCACACTCCTAAGCAGCCACACTCCTTAGCAGCCACAACCCTAAGCAGCCACACTCCTAAGCAGCCACACTCCTTAGCAGCCACAACCCTAAGCAGCCACAACCCTAAGCAGCCACACTCCTAAGCAGCCACACTCCTAAGCAGCCACAACCCTAAGCAGCCATACTCCTAAGCAGCCACAACCCTAAGCAGCCACAACCCTAAGCAGCCACACTCCTAAGCGGCCACAACCCTAAGCAGCCACAACCCTAAGCAGCCACACTCCTAAGCAGCCACACTCCTAAGCAGCCACACTCCTTAGCAGCCACAACCCTAAGCAGCCACAACCCTAAGCAGCCACAACCCTAAGCAGCCACAACCCTAAGCAGCCACACTCCTAAGCGGCCACAACCCTAAGCAGCCACAACCCTAAGCAGCCACACTCCTAAGCAGCCACACTCTTAAGCGACCACAACCCTAAGCAGCCACAACCCTAAGCAGCCACACTCCTAAGCAGCCACAACCCTAAGCAGCCACACTCTTAAGCGGCCACAACCCTAAGCA
Organism: Paralithodes platypus; assembly: GCA_032716605.1. Classification (NCBI taxonomy): domain Eukaryota; kingdom Metazoa; phylum Arthropoda; class Malacostraca; order Decapoda; family Lithodidae; genus Paralithodes; species Paralithodes platypus. The sequence continues at coordinate 13,042,851 of CM064507.1, read as the reverse complement.
GCCATGCTCCTAAGCAGCCACACTCCTAAGCAGCCACACTCCTAAGCAGCCACAACCCTAAGCAGCCACACTCTTAAGCGGCCACAACCCTAAGCAGCCACACTCCTAAGCAGCCACACTCCTAAGCAGCCATGCTCCTAAGCAGCCACACTCCTAAGCAGCCACACTCCTAAGCAGCCATGCTCCTAAGCAGCCACACTCCTAAGCAGCCACACTCCTAAGCAGCCACAACCCTAAGCAGCCACACTCCTAAGCAGCCACACTCCTTAGCAGCCACTACCCTAAGCAGCCACAACCCTAAGCAGCCACACTCCTAAGCAGCCACAACCCTAAGCAGCCATACTCCTAAGCAGCCACAACCCTAAGCAGCCACAACCCTAAGCAGCCACACTCCTAAGCGGCCACAACCCTAAGCAGCCACAACCCTAAGCAGCCACACTCCTAAGCAGCCACACTCCTAAGCAGCCACACTCCTTAGCAGCCACAACCCTAAGCAGCCACAACCCTAAGCAGCCACAACCCTAAGCAGCCACAACCCTAAGCAGCCACACTCCTAAGCAGCCACACTCCTAAGCAGCCACACTCCTTAGCAGCCACAACCCTAAGCAGCCACAACCCTAAGCAGCCACAACCCTAAGCAGCCACAACCCAAAGCAGCCACAACCCTAAGCAGCCACACTCCTAAGCAGCCACAACCCTAAGCAGCCACAACCCTAAGCAGCCACACTCCTAAGCAGCCACACTCTTAAGCGACCACAACCCTAAGCAGCCACAACCCTAAGCAGCCACACTCTTAAGCGGCCACAACCCTAAGCAGCCATGCTCCTAAGCAGCCACACTCCTAAGCAGCCACAACTCAAACAGCCACACTCCTAAGCAGCCACAACTCAAACAGCCACACTCCTAAGCAGCCACACTCCTAAGCAGCCACAACCCTAAGCAGCCACACTCCTAAGCAGCCACACTCTTAAGCAGCCACAACCCTAAGCAGCCACACTCCTAAGCAGCCACACTCCTAAGCAGCCACAACCCTAAGCAGCCACACTCCTAAGCAGCCACACTCCTAAGCAGCCATGCTCCTAAGCAGCCACACTCCTAAGCAGCCACACTCCTAAGCAGCCACAACCCTAAGCAGCCACACTCCTAAGCAGCCACACTCCTAAGCAGCCATGCTCCTAAGCAGCCACACTCCTAAGCAGCCACACTCCTAAGCAGCCACACTCCTAAGCAGCCACACTCCTAAGCAGCCACACTCCTAAGCAGCCACACTCCTAAGCAGCCACACTCCTAAGCAGCCACACTCCTAAGCAGCCACACTCCTAAGCAGCCACACTCCTAAGCAGCCACACTCCTAAGCAGCCACACTCCTAAGCAGCCACACTCCTAAGCAGCCACACTCCTAAGCAGCCACACTCCTAAGCAGCCACACTCCTAAGCAGCCATGCTCCTAAGCAGCCACACTCCTAAGCAGCCACACTCCTAAGCAGCCACACTCCTAAGCAGCCACACTCCTAAGCAGCCACACTCCTAAGCAGCCACACTCCTAAGCAGCCACACTCCTAAGCAGCCATGCTCCTAAGCAGCCACACTCCTAAGCAGCCACACTCCTAAGCAGCCACACTCCTAAGCAGCCATGCTCCTAAGCAGCCACACTCCTAAGCAGCCATGCTCCTAAGCAGCCACACTCCTAAGCAGCCACACTCCTAAGCAGCCACACTCCTAAGCAGCCACACTCCTAAGCAGCCAAACTCCTAAGCAGCCACACTCCTAAGCAGCCATGCTCCTAAGCAGCCACACTCCTAAGCAGCCATGCTCCTAAGCAGCCACACTCCTAAGCAGCGACTCCTAAACGGTCACATCCCTAAACGGCCACACCCCAAAGCGAGATAGGGGTTTCAATGGGTTGGGCTTGCATAGCCTTTTATTTTTCTGTCTTCCCTCACTATTTGTATGTGTGACTCACCTACAGAGAGAGTAATCCAGCTAGCTCTTACAAACACCTCCCCCTCCTATCCATAGCATTACACTAAACATTCACGCCACTCCTCTATCCAATAACAAACAAAATGCAAAACAAAATAAATAAATATATAAACAATTTTGTCTCTCTCAGTCTTTAAACTTTGGGGGAGGCACTTGTTGCGGACAGCATTGCCGTTTGTCTCCTTAATACACATAAGAACACGAAGATTAACTTTGGTTGGGCTACACTAAAAAAATACATAATAGGTATGAAACAGGTATATAACCTCATTGGGTAAATTTATTGTTGTTAAGATGCGTTTGTTTCTTCCCCAGTGACTCAGTTAGTGGGCAGTGGTAGTGTGGAGTTCTCCCAGCCCCTCTATGAAGCCAGGGTAGCTGAGAACACCGACCCGGGACCCATCCTATACGTGGCTACCACGGCACTAAGTCAAGGTAACACACGCTTCCATCTTTGTAGTCCATTGGTTATAACTAGGCCCAAAATCTTGACCGCTAACGTCTGTAACTAAAAAACGACTAGAGTAAACAAGCTAATAGTTCTACCATTTTGGAAGAGTCAGCCAGGGAATTGGCGTGGAAATGTACAACCCATTTAATGTACCCATTTTTTGAGCTACAGACATTAGGAATAACGAATGGACTATAGATGTATAGTATATAGATGTATTGTATATTTCTGCTGCAAGATAATTTGTCATGTTATTTAAATCAAAATTTAATAAGTGACCACAATGTTCAATCTAGAGAGGTGAAAGCTAGCATGTTGATTGAGAAGGGTTTGAGGAAGGCTGTAGGTGTTATTTGAACAACACTTGATGGTTGAAGGAATGGAAACAACCCTCATGTTCAGTTTCACATACTGTCAATCACGACAAGTTTTGACCATAGACTTTCATCTTCAATGTGTACACTCATTAGAATTCGTGGACCTCCAATATCTTGCTGTATGCAATTATAACTATCTGGATTGAATTTTGGATACAACTTGCTTTTTCAATAGATAGTATGGGTAAAGATAAAGTAGCAGTCTTTACCCACTACAGGTGCAGCCCATGCTAGTTCTTAAGCAATGAATTGTAAATATAGTTTTGAAGTTGTTGTACAGAAAAGTTATATTAATAATTCGTTCCCAGAGATATACTTCCATAATTAGAAATAGGTGAGGTCCACGAATATTTATGAGTGGGCTAGAGACTACAGCAGTGTATTTGTGCCAAATACGCATTATCACACAACTTGATAAATATGTATAATACCCGGACATAGTTTGTATTTATATGAATGCATCTGACCCGATAAATGTTCTTTCCTCTCACATAAGCATTATAGGCTATTCATAGTGAAGTTGGATCCAGTACATGATTAGATGGATATCCAGTATTCAATATAATGATATTAGTTGTGGTCATGTACTATACCATTAACTGCCTTGATGGTGTAATGGTTTGAGCGTGTAAGTTATGTATGTGGTACCGGTATCATGGGTTCAAATCCTGGGAGGATCACATACTATAATTAATTTCATTTCGGGGGTTATGGGTGTTAAGAACGATGTAATATATTAAAAATGTATATTAGTAGGGTCATTTGCTTGGAATCCGTGACCATTTTGTTCCTACCTTTTTCTCTCGATGGATTTGACAACCTGAACCATTTTAAAGGACAATTAGCTCCTATGCCCCTCTGAAAAATGACGGCTAACTCTGCTAGAGCCCAATATTCAAAATGGCCGCCAACGCTATCTTGAAAAACATGAAATGTAATATCTCTGGCATCAGATGAGCTACAAGGACGAATGAGGTGTCCTTTTTCACTAATTCTGGCATTACAAATCCACTGGAATGGTTATTGTATTGTATTGTATTGTATATTGTATTGTTATTGTATTGTATTATACTAATTGTACATACTAATCTGCCACTTCACTGTCACTACATGATTCACTGTATGAGCCACTATCAGAATCACTGTCCTCACTTTCGCTGCTATCATCACTGTTGTTCTCTGCCTGCGGTGTATATCTAATATTACTTTTTTTCTGTTTCAGATGGATCGCATGCCCATCTGATGAAAATTGCCGACTTGTGAAGTGACCGAAATAATGGATAATAGAAGAGAGAGTGAAGAGTTACCAGACAAGACATTAAATGAATACGAGTGCATTTTACTCTGTGGTAAGCGATGTACCTACCGCAGATGATCGTTTGAAAAACATTACACCTGAGAAGTGGGAATCCATCCGGGAAAAGTCTTTACAATGGAAAGAACTTAATAAGTTTCAACATATACATGAAAATGTGGATTGGGAGAAGGGACCAAAGGGTTACCACATGCATAGCACTTGTTATGCATCATTATCCAGCAAGCGCAAGCTCTCTCAAGCCGAAAAACGCAAATACAAATCCGAGGAACTTCTTGAAAGAGATGAAGCATCAGATCAACAAGACCCTTCCCCAGAGGCCAGTGCACCTAAAAGGCTCCGCTCCAGTATGGGTGTCCTTCACGATAAGACTCTATGTGTGTGGTGCATGAAAGGGGCATACAAGAGTAGTGATCGTGACAAGCAGATTTTACTCCTATCAACAGTAGATGCCTGGACTAAATTCAAGTTACATACTGTCCGTCTGGAAGATGAGGTCATGAGATTGAGACTTGACACTCTGATTGCATCCATCCCAGATAGTCAAACAGCATTTGGGTTGGAAGTCCGCTACCATCGTGCGTGCTGGCGCAAATATGTAAGCGACCACAAGCCCCTTTCAGATGAAAGCACTCAACATCTGCAGCATGTAAACCTCCGAGAGGCCCAAGCTCTCTTCTTTCATCATATTCGTCAAGTCATCTTCAAAGACCATGAAATTCGCACACTGCAAGGCCTGCTGCAGGACTATAAGCGCATTACCTCAAATCACGGACATAACTCAGTAGTAAAATCCAGCTACTTAAAGGAAATTCTCGTCAATGAATTTGGGGAAGACATCGGATTTCATGAACGCATTCAAAAGAATGTGAGTGAACTGGTATATGATACAACAGCAGCAGGTACATACATCAAGGCGGCAATATCTTCATTGGGTGTCAGCAATGATCAGTTGGTGATGAATGTTGCGGCACGACTCAAAGAGCAAGTCATCATGACAAATACTATTCCCTGGCTCCCATATATACACGAGTTGGAGAGAGAAGAAGACCTCAGTGAGCTCCTGCTGAAGCTGCTCACATGGCTGAAACACCCAAATAAGTCTGCAATTGATGACAGTCCATCTGTCCGATCGATTGCATCTATCCTCACAAGTTACATCACTGGAAAACGCACTGCATTTGAGATAAATCTCTCTGTCTTGCTACATGGACTGACCAAGAGTAGGGAGATAGTCGACATAATGCACAAAGATGGACTGGGCATCAGTTATAATGACGTACTTATGCTGCGAGATTTTTGGGTGGTCAATGACCTCAAGTGCTCATCTGATTGCCCCTTCGAACTAGCTGAAGGTAAGCCTGCAATCGCTATAGTCGACAACGATGACTTCAAGAGCAACACACTGACCGGTGCTGGCCAGTCACACCACACTAATTTCATGTTTGTGCAGCCAGAATCATTTGATACAGAACTTCCTTCCGAGAATCACGAGGATAGACCAGTTCTCGGTGCCAACTTTGCATCAAACCTCTCGACAACTCTCAAAGAGCTCGGAAGTGAAATGCAAAAAGTCAACCCATACAAGACAGCGAAGCGTGGGGAACCACCTCTCAGGAAGCCACCAGCTGATCAAAGTACTCCTCCTCCTGACACATCAGTGCAAAGAATTCGTGGTGTGATCCATGCATTGGCCAGGGTGCAAGATGACCGAACGAGACCTAAGCCAGAAGAACAGACTGTGCCTGGGTTTTCAGGGTTTCACGCCAGCATGTCAAATGCAGATGAGAAGAGTCGAGCAATATACCACATGACCTATCCCAACCCACCCAGTAGGACAATTCTCAATGATGTGATGTGTAAGCTTGCAAAATCAATCGAAGAAAAAGATATGCCTTTTGCAATAATTGTTGGTGATCATCCTGTCTACGTGCTCATGCTAGAGTTGAAAAGTGAGAATGCTGAGCTGTTCAGCAAAATCTTACCATTCATGGCACCCTTCCACATCCAAATGTCGTTCATCTACACTATATACAAGAGGTTTAAGGGATCTGGCATCTCAGATGTGTTGGTGGCAGCTGGTGTTATAGCAGACGGGTCTGTTGATCAGGCCCTTCGTGGAAAATATGTTAAGCGTGGAGTTCGCTGCTTGCGACTATTCTACGAGACTCTGGTCCACCATGTCATAGACAAAAGTTTGGAAGATTCCCCTCTATCTGAAGAAGTAAAGGCATCCCTTGCCAAGCTTCGACATCCGATTAATGCACAGGAACTTGCAGATGAACATGCAGAGCTAGAGAGAAATGCTGAGCTGAAGGACCTCGTTGATGCTCTCTTCAAGGACTTTGAGGGTGCCCCACAAGCAGAATACTGGATGTCATTCATGGAAATGGTTGAGGTTCTAACTCAAAATATCCATACAATTAGAACAAGCAACTGGACTGAGTTCAAGTCCTTACTCAAGCTCATGCTTCCTTTGATGCAAATCTATGATAATGACAAGTATGGTCGGCATCTCCCCGATTTCACCGCAGTGCTTGATACCCTTCCTGTTGATCAGGCTGCATTCATGGAGAGCGGTATGTTTGCACAGTCAATGACAGGAAAACCATATTCGTGTGTCGCCCTCGACATATGGATAGAGTCAACAATGAATAAGGGCTCTAAGCTGAAGTCTGGTTGGTTGGCCATTCTGAACAATGAAAAGCAGCTCCTTTCAAACACTCGGAATGTGAATAACATCAATCGGGTGAGAACAAAGGTCCATCGCCATGCTAATCGCAAGAAACAAGGAAAAGGGAAGCATGCTGATTGCTCGTCGAGTAAAATGAAGAAGGATGAACAAGCTGTACAGGATATAAGCGCATGTCTCACTGAATTCAAGTGTGATCCATTTGACCATACAAACAAGACACTTCGATCCCTACAGTCAGGAATCCCAGCCTCAGATGCTCTCGCTGCCGACTTGAAATCGGCAAAGGAGGATGGCACAAGCAAACTGAAGCAGTTCTTGAATGAGAGAGTGTATTCCAAGACCAAGTCTCTCAACGACAGAGTTCCCCGTAGCAAGCGTTTGAACTTTTCAACTCAGGAATTAAAGAAAGCAGATGGTGAGAAGCTGAAGGGAAAGACTGAGGAAATGGAGCGTAATGCCTTGGCCTCTGTTCTCGGACTGGTTGAAACAAGTGGTGCCCTCAAACTTCAAGAAGTCCTGCAGCATCGTGTTACAGCCGAGTGCCTTTCCATCTTCAACGTCAATGGAACCATCCGTAAGGCACAGAAAAGCAAGCTTCAACAAAAACTAAGTATGACTGTCATTCCAGAGCCTGATGTATACACGTCTATTATTGATATGGGCCTCATCTGGCGCCTAACAACTCCTACCATTGAAGACAGAGAGAAGGGAGACGGTACCAAGTACACCTGGGGAGATTATGCGAGAAGTTGGTGCACTTCGTTCTAACGAGACACAAGCATGCTGAGCGCATCATTTGCGTCAATGATTCATATGATCAGAATTACACGATCAAGGACAGTGAGAGAATACTGCGCCAAAAAAACCCTGCCGATCAGCAATGTCTTCATGAAGACAGAAGATAAATTTCCTTCTAGTAAAGTTTTCCATGCTCTCCTGGGTAAACCTGAGAACAAAATCTGCCTTCAGGCATTTCTTCAAACGGAATTCCTGAGAAAAGCAGCAACAACTAGCACCGAGATCATCTACTGTGTAGTTGGCAGCACTGCAAAGAATCTCACCACAGGCAAGCTTGTGCCAGAGCTCACATGCTCCCATGCAGAGGCAGATACGGCAATGCCCACCATATATAGTGTACTCTGGTCAGACAGCTACACAGCAGCTGTCGTTCTTGACACAGAGGTCACAGACAACTACGTGCAAGCGGCATATGTTGCTCAGAAGACAACAGGAATCCTGTGTGTGAAACGCAAACGTCAGCTTATCGATGCCCAATGTTTGTGCAGTGAGGCAATGGCTGCATCCATCATACCACTTCATGTCCTCACTGGGTGTGACCACAACTCTGGCTTCTATGGAGCAAGCAAGAAGCTCATCGCAGATCGTCTGGAGAAGTCTAAAGAGGCACACGACCTGCTAGTAGCATGTGGTACACAGCTCCTAGTCACAGAACAGGTCATCAGTGATTTGGAGCGGTTTGTCATTCGATATGTTTATGGTGATACCAAAAGCAAGACCCTGGGAGATGCGAGGGCAGCGAAGTGGAGAGCTCAGAAGAAAAAAAGGACTATCCGACTTGTGCCTGACTTGGACAGTCTCCGTCCACACTTGGAGCGTGCAAACTATCTTGCATATTTGCAAAAGCATTACCAGCTCCAAAGTCACCCCTCACCGATCGGCCATGGATGGCATCTTGTAAATGGCCTATGTCTGCCTGTCCGTTCAACCCAGCCCCCACTTCCCCCATCCATACCACTACCTACAAATCCGCAGGCTGAGAACAACAGTGATGATAGCAGCGAAAGTGAGGACAGTGATTCTGATAGTGGCTCATACAGTGAATCATGTAGTGACAGTGAAGTGGCAGATTAGTATGTACAATCAGTATAATACAATACAATAACAATACAATATACAATACAATACAATACAATAACCATTCCAGTGGATTTGTAATGCCAGAATTAGTGAAAAAGGACACCTCATTCGTCCTTGTAGCTCATCTGATGCCAGAGATATTACATTTCACGTTTTTCAAGATGGCGTTGGTGGCCATTTTGAATATTGGGCTCTCGCAGAGTTAGCCGTCATTTTTCAGAGGGGCATAGGAGCTAATTTTCCTTTAAAATGGTTCAGGTTGTCAAATCCATCGAGAGAAAAAGGTAGGAAGAAAATGGTCACGGATTCCAAGCAAATGACCCTAATATATATATATATTTGCTGATCCTAAGATATATAGGATCCATTTCAGAAATAACTCATGTAATATATTCTTTCCTCCCCCCCTCCCAGGCCAAGCAGTGAGGTATAGGATAAAGGCAGGCAGTGAAGGGGGTTTGTTTATCCTGGACCATTCATCCGGGAGGCTGTCATTATCTCAACACCTGGACTATGAGCACAGGAGACAGGTGGGTCACATCAAGACAGGTGGTGGTGACATCAGGACAGGTGGTGGTGACATCAGTACAGGTGGTGGGTGACATCAGGACAGGTGGTGGTGACATCAGGACTGATGATGGGTGACATCAGGACTGATGATGGGTGACATCAGGACAGGTGGTGGTGACATCAGTACAGATGGTGGGTGACATCCGGACAGGTGGTGGGTGACATCAGAACAGGTGGTGGTGACATCAGTACCGATGATGGGTGACATCAGGACAGGTGGTGGGTGACATCATGACAGGTGGTGGTGACATTGTTACGTCCTGGGATATATAAACACTGGGCTCTTTCTATTGGACTAGGTATGCGGCAACAAGCAACAACGGAAAACGCTAGATCCAACCCTTATCTATAAACCCAGGCAACAAACCACCCTAAACCGTCAAGAGTCCTGCCTGGACAACAAGGTATCCTATGACTCGGTTACAGGGTCCACGCACTATAGACTGCTGATAGTGAAGCAGGCTATATAAAAGATCACACAATTAAGTTGACTTAAAGCTTCAAGGAAAAGATAGATAACGGAATTAAATTGAAGAAACAATTTAATAACAAACTAGAAGAAAGTACATTTAACGTTACGGTAATTAATACAACTAATCACCCCTGCGTGAAAGAAGGTGAAAGCAAACAGTCATCAAAACATCGTACAGGTAGACAAGATGCGGGTTTCTAAACTGCATGTGGCTACTGTAGGATCTGATGCTTAGCAAAGAAAGTACGTTACGGATTTAGAGAACTCTCAACTCATAAGCAGGAATAAACACTAGTGATAGGACCTACAGTGTATAATGGCATAGGTATAATTAAATAAAGGCAGCAACTCGCAACATAACCACATACAGGTGTGCTTCTCACTCTTAGTCAGGCAAGCCTGCTCGGACAGAGTCTCTAAGCCACACCCTGACTCACAATGCTCACAAAAACGGTAAACTGTGGCACAATAACAAGCATACAGAAATAATAAACCCCTAGCTGTTAATCTGCCAGGTGGCAGAGGTCTAGCCGGAAGGATATAGGCTTCGGATACCCGGGCTGAGCCACCTGCTCTAGCCTAGGGACGTTCCCAAGTCTGTGCGCCAAATTACTCTAATTGAAAGGGTGCTCTCTTGAGAGACTCAGATCTGACTCTCTCCTGGCGACCCTAAAACAAAAGCAAGATGTGCTAGCGCAGTGCTGAGTGGACTAGGCAAGGGCTCTCACACAACACAACACTAGACACACAGGGACACAGACAAGAAAATGCCCCCAGACTCCCACGGGTATCCTAATAAAGTCGTGCGGGTCCACACAGGACTCGCACCAGCAGACTTTACTTAAAGGATCGCAAAAATCCTCCCCTCCGGTCTAGCCCCTGCTAACCTGACACAAGAACACACTAGCAAGCATGAAACCACCAAATATGAGACAACAAAAAAGCTTCCTAGGTCTCATTAACAATTACGTCTCTGCATAAGGCCCAAAATCCTATCTAGTTATCTGAGAGCTCGTCGTTAATACAATAATAGATATAAGGTCTATCAAGGGGATGGGATAATTAAATAGATTGGTGAAGTAGTGGAAGGAAGGTATACAAAGTAAGAGAGAAAGTTTCTAAGTGGGGTTGAGAGGGATAGATATCAAGGGGGTCCGAAGGGTACGACAGTGAGGTGAGCTCTGAGTCTTGAATCTGTCTGGACCCCGCCCTAGGCATGCAGAATACATCCCAGGCTTGGCAACACTCAACACAGTTGCCGGGTCAAAATCGTCTACCCCGTGCGTTAGTCGAAACTAAGCCTAACGTTGCGAACAAATGCATGTGGCATATCAGGCTCGTCCCAAGCTAGACTCTCCGCGCGAAGCAACGTCCCCCAGCCGGTCTCTCTCTCCCGGTCGTCTCCTCCCACTCTCACTAAACTTACATCTTATATATTATAATGAAACAATCAACTATCGAGAATAAAATATACTAAGATGCGTTGGTTAAGAATAAGGGCAGCTACAAGCTGTGAAACAACAATAAGAATATCCCAGACATTAGTTACATTGTCGTAGGATATATACTAAGGAAAAGCCGGCCGGTTTCTAAACGGCTGGGCAGCCGACGCGCGCGCATGCCCGCACGTGGCTACTATGCAGAAGCGTCACACCTCCCCCAAGATATAAGACCCTTGACTAAGTTCTTCATATCTAACAGAAAGCTTCTCATAGTACCACACACTGTTGCGACACAAGGCACTATATATAAAAAAATAAAGACTGTTGCGCTCCACCGAGCAAGTTCAACTAACTTAGCGACAATAAGCGAAAACATTCAACTTAGATACTGCTACAACATCTTATACAAAATTCTACACGTTATAAAAAATAAAGAGTTTTTATAAGGTTTTGCTTTTTTTATTTGTTTTTTCGGCTGAACTACAGTGACAGCCTATTTTCCTCCACACTCAACCCTCAATCCTGTGGCAGTCTAACCAACATCATCCACCCTTGATAGACAATCCGCTATCACGTTATCAGAACCGGCAATATGGCGTATGTCCAGATTATACTCCTGAAGCATGAGTGACCACCTGGTCAGCCTCATATTCCGGTTATGAAACTGATTCAAGAATTTCAGAGGGTGATGATCGGTATAAACCACTACGACTGGTCCGAAAGCAGGAACATATACATCGAAGTGCCTGAGCGCCAGCACTATCGCCAGGAGTTCTTTTTCAATTACAGAGTAATTCCTTTGTGCACTATTGAATTTTTTACTGTAAAAACTCACTGGATGTTCGATACCTTCATCATCTGTCTGTAACAAGACAGCCCCAGCCCCTACGCCACTGGCATCAGTCGCCAGCTGAAAAGGTCTGCTGAAGTCCGGGGCCCTGAGTTTGGGGTGGGTACATAACAGGTGTTTCACCAAGGAAAACGCCTCTGCACACTCAGGAGACCACCGGAACTTCTTGTCCTTAGATAATAAGTCAGTTAAAGGTGCAAGTACAGTCGAATAGCCTTTGATGAAGCGACGATAATAGCCTATCATACCTAGAAACCGCATGATTTGTTTCTTAGTCGTAGGCTGGGGAAACTGATCGATGGCTTTAATCTTTGTCTGTGGAGGGCACACCTGACCCATCCCACCTCGAGACTGTGGCTTTGACAAAATCGCACTTACCCAGGTTTACCACCAAACCTGCTTCATTCAGTTTCTTAAAAAGCTGTCCGATGTGTGCACAGTGACTGTTAAAATCATCGTCGTATATTATGACATCATCTAGGTACACCGTACAGTTGGGAATGTCGGCTACAATGTCGTTCATTAATTTCTGAAACGTTGCAGGGGCATTTTTCAGCCCGTATGGCATAACATGGCAACGATATGTGGCACCGTCCACCACAAACCCACACACCTCTCGCGCTCGCTCAGACAAGGGCACTTGCCAAAAACCCTTAACAAGGTCTATCTTAGTGAGGAACTTGGCTTTTCCTATCTTATCCACACTGTCGTCCACGCGAGGGAGAGGGTAGGCATTTGTGGGGGTTAAACCATTCAACCTGCGGAAATCTATACAAAACCGCACCTTGCCATCTGGTTTGGGCTGCAGTGTGACTGGGGAAGTCCACCTTACTGCACCCTCAGAAATCAGCCCACGTTTCAGCATATAATCCAGCTCTTCCCTAAGTGCTGGTAATTTAATAGGGGGAACACGGTATGGCACTGATTTAAAGGGCGGGTGGTCCCCAACATCGACATCGTGCACCGCTTGAGTAGTGAGGCCAGGATGCTCCACGAAAACAGCTGGGTTTGAATCAAACAAGTGCTGCACAGCTACACGCTGTTGCTCAGGCAGGTGCAATATCAACTCGTGAGCCACTTGTCTAGAATTCCCCGCCCACTGATCCGCGGAAGCATGACAATCCCAATTATCCTCCCCCGCAGCTTGACTGTCCCTTCCTCCTTCTCCACCACGATCGCTGCAGATCAACACCGGGACAGTGAGAGGCTCGGAGGGGCGCCTCACATACTCTTTCATCAGATTTACATGGCAAAGTTGGTTCTTTTTCTTACGATCAGGAGTAGCTACTAAATAGTCGAGATCAGAAACCTTCCTTACAACCCGATACGGACCAGAATACTTGAATTGAATTGAATTGAATTGAAACTTTTTATTTAGCCAGTAGAACATACACATGATAATCATAATACAAAATTAACATTACATTGGCTGAGCCTTGTGAGAGGTATCTCTCTTAAAGGCACGTCAAGCTTAAACTCGAAAGCTTTTACAGTAATAATATGAAAACAAAGTAAATAATTTCAAAATTGTACACACTACAAGACAAATACCCGGGTCAAAATTAGATTTACTACACTTGGCACACAAGGGGTGTCCCACCAGAGGCAGTAGTATCAGTACCTCCTGATCTACTTCAAATTCCCTCAGCCTCACCTTCTGGTCGTATCTGTCCTTCATCTGAGCTTGTGAACTCTTAAGGTTCCGACCTGCTACCTCCAAGCTCTTTAGCATTCTCTCACGTCTTTCAACTACATACTTTAGAAGCGAGCATGGCTTTGTGACTCCCTCCCAGATCTCCTTGACTATGTGGAGGGGCCCCCTGACCCTGTGTCCAAAAACCAACTCGTTCGGGCTAAATCCCAAGCTCTCCCCAGGTACTTCTCTCGCAGCAAATAAAACGTATGGGAGACCTAGATCCCAGTCCTTCCCATTGTCCATGCAATAACACCGCAACATACTCTTGAGAGTCGAGTGCCACCTTTCCAAAACTCCCTGACTCTCGGGATGGTAGGCAGATGACACCACAGACACTATCCCGTGTTGCTGCATGGTCTGCTTAAACAGAGCAGAAGTAAAATTGGATCCCTGATCAGACTGGATCTCCTGAGGGTAGCCATAATGAGAGAAATAAACAAGTAGGTTTTTGACAACAGTCTTAGCCATCCCGTTGCGCATGGGGTAAGCATCTGGATACCGTGTTGCTACATCCATTACAGTTAGTAAAAATTGATTGCCGGCACTAGTGGGGGGCAATGGGCCAACCATATCAATAACTACTTTGCTGAAGGGCGGCCCAATGACAGGGATGGGTTGTAACGGGGCTCTCGGGATGACCTGATTGGATTTCCCAACAACTTGACAAGTGTGACACTGTGACACCCATGACACGACACTCGCCTTTAACCCAAGCCACCAGAAAAGCTTGCTCAGAGCTGCCTCCGTCTTACGTGCCCCCAGGTGCCCTGCCAAAGGCACATCATGAGCTAATCTCAATAAGCTCTCACGGCACACCCTCGGTACTACTAACTGGTCCACTAATCCTGACCCGCCATCCCACTTTTTCTTGGGATCCTGATGTCTCCGATACAAGATCCCCTCTGACAAGAAAAAATCACCAGGCTGCGCATCCCCATCGCTCTCCAGTTTGATAGCACCGTTACCACACGCCCTGACTTCAGGATCTTCCAGCTGCAAGGAACATATATCAGCAGGTGCGAGATTATCCAAGTTCATCTTAAATAATTTATTTCCACCTCCAATGTCCCGCTGAGCCATCCTTTCCTCACGCTGCGCATAACGATGCTGTCGCAGAGTCTCTTCCTGCCCTGCACCTGCACTAGCGGTGACAGGCCCCGGGCCCTCTCCAGACTCTAACATAGGTGCCAATAATGAGTCACCAAGAAACACTGCCGGCTCAAAACTCTCCAATTGACCAACACTTCCCGTTTTCTTGTGACCTTTCCTCCGCGGTTTGATAGACTGAGGTGGTGGCTGCAAGGCTCCGGATGTCTGAGACCGCGTCACAACACATGCCATAGTTTGTACGCTACACTTCTCAACCCACTCCTGTTCCTCCCTACTAACGTCGGCCGCCTTCTCGGCAACGACCAAGGGTGAAACCTTAGAAGCAGGCACCGCAAAGTCGTTGCCGAGGAGGAGGTCGACGCCCCCAACAGGCAAGTTCTCTACAATTCCTACATCCAGCTCCTTCGCCACACCACCCACCTCCAGCTCCATCCGCACCAGCGGGTAGGACTTCGTAGCATTGATCCCCTGAACTACCACCACCCGAGCAGCGTTAATCGGCCTACCAGTAAAGTTCTTTAACAAGGTCTGAGAAGCCCCCGTATCACGCAATAGCTTAACTCCTCGCCTTTCGCCAGCCCACCTCACAAAACCATGCCCTCTATGACCCCCAAAGACGTCGCGGACAGGGTTCGAGCCTTCCGGACTCTTGAACACAGGCTGTGTCCCAAACTCTGACGAACTACCCTTGGCAAACTCAGAAGATATAGGCGACACCCCTATGCTGCGCGCCAATGACACAACCTTGTTTGGTGGCTTGTTCGGACAAGCATTTGCAAAGTGACCCTCCTTGTGACATGCAAAGCATTCTTTACTCTTTGGTTTCCCTTGGGAGTGGGAGGTACCATTAGACTTCTTATACGGGACGGTATTTGGTTTATGTTCAGTTTTATTGTCAGTGCTACATGGTTTTGTGTATTTATGTGTATCAAAATTCTTGGGAGGGGGAGGGGTACGATCCTTTGCACCCGACTCACTCCTAGCTGCTGCTTCGCACCCTCGAATTAATGACAGTCGGCGGTCAGCCATTTCTGCTGCCTCCTGGAGAGTTCTAGGATTTGTTTCCTTTATATTTAATGTTAAGTCCCCGCCCGTGCACTTAAAGAACTGCTCCAAGAGAACCAGCTCACTCAACTCCTCAAAAGTAGCTGCCCTCTCAGAACGCAGCCAATGTCGTAGTGCATCAGACAAGTCCCGGGCGTGTTCTAGGAAGGTACTATCCTTGCCCTTAGTAACACCCCGAAACTTCAAGCGGTAAGTTTCTGGTTGTAACTCATAGGCCCGTAGCACAGCCTTCTTTAGCTCATCATAAACTACACAGGACTCTAAAGGTAGTGCATCATACGCTTTTAGCCCCTTTCCTAGGAGTCTTGATGAAACTAATGCTGCCCACTTTTCCTGAGGCCACTGGTGTTCCTGACACTTCTTCTCAAATCGCATAAAAAACTCAGTCACACATGATTCATCGAACACAGGAACTAATTTAAGCAGGTGCGACAATGATTGGTCCCGATGTCTGTTACCTCCCCCAATATTTCGCCCTGTTACCTCCACTCGAGATCTCTCCAGCTCCCTGTCAGCCCGATACCTAGTAGACTCTGCCTGCAGTTCAGCCTCTCGTATAGCTGTTCTCTCTGCAGCCTCAGCCTGAGCTCTAGCAACCTCAGCCTGCACACTAGCCTGTCTCTCGGCAGCCTCAACCTGAGCTCTAGCCTGTCTCTCGGTAGCCTCAACCTTGGCCATCTCAAGCCGAAACAACAAATCTGGAGTCAACCCTTGAGGAGGGGAAGGTGCATTTAATGGAGAGGGTCCCTGTGATTGAATTCCACGCTGCCATTGACCATCAACTTGGGGGTATGTACTAAATTCAGGCACACTGACGTTTGATACGGGGGTAGAGTGGAGGGGGGGCTGGGGACCAGGGCCCCCAAGTCGCCTCTCCATCCAGGTCTCTCCCTTCTAAACCCAATATCAAAGTCCTCAGCTGATCTTTCCTCATGCCACTTAAACCCTGGGGACCCTGAAGACCTGCCACACACTTTAAGCCATACTTATTCAGCTTCAACACCCTGGCAGCGGTAAGGGGCACCTCTAAAAATCTTCTAGCACCCTCCTCGCTATCGACTAGCCACTCCACAGGTCTTTCTCCCTCCGAGCCCGTATCGTGACCTGACCCATCACTGTGTTCCGATTTATTAGACATGTTTGTTTACTGCAGTAATTATCACTGTTATGGAATGTACCTTATCTCCTATGCAAGTATGTATATACTAATGTTATTTAAAGTCTTTAATGTGTTATATTGGTTGCTCCAAAAAAAAAACTCTATGTCCACTGTATTCCTCTAATCATAAGGAATCTCAAAACAAATGACCACTATATTCCTCTGTTCAGTAAATCCTATGCAAGGTCGCCATTTGTTACGTCCTGGGATATATAAACACTGGGCTCTTTCTATTGGACTAGGTATGCGGCAACAAGCAACAACGGAAAACGCTAGATCCAACCCTTATCTATAAACCCAGGCAACAAACCACCCTAAACCGTCAAGAGTCCTGCCTGGACAACAAGGTATCCTATGACTCGGTTACAGGGTGCACGCACTATAGACTGCTGATAGTCAAGCAGGCTATATAAAAGATCACACAATTAAGTTGACTTAAAGCTTCAAGGAAAAGATAGATAACGGAATTAAATTGAAGAAACAATTTAATAACAAACTAGAAGAAAGTACATTTAATGTTACGTTAATTAATACAACTAATCACCCCTGCGTGAAAGAAGGTGAAAGCAAACAGTCCTCAAAACATCGTACAGGTAGACAAGATGCGGGTTTCTAAACTGCATGTGGCTACTGTAGGATCTGATGCTTAGCAAAGAAAGTACGTTACGGATTTAGAGAACTCTCAACTCATAAGCAGGAATAAACACTAGTGATAGGACCTACAGTGTATAATGGCATAGGTATAATTAAATAAAGGCAGCAACTCGCAACATAACCACATACAGGTGTGCTTCTCACTCTTAGTCAGGCAAGCCTGCTCGGACAGAGTCTCTAAGCCACACCCTGACTCACAATGCTCACAAAAACGGTAAACTGTGGCACAATAACAAGCATACAGAAATAATAAACCCCTAGCTGTTAATCTGCCAGGTGGCAGAGGTCTAGCCGGAAGGATATAGGCTTCGGATACCCCGGCTGAGCCACCTGCTCTACCCTAGGGACGTTCCCAAGTCTGTGCACCAAATTATTCTAATTGAAAGGGTGCTCTCTTGAGAGACTCAGATCGCAAGTATCTGACTCTCTCCTGGCGACCCTAAAACAAAAGCAAGACGTGCTAGCGCAGTGCTGAGTGGACTAGGCAAGGGCCCTCACACAACACAACACTAGACACACAGGGACACAGACAAGAAAATGCCCCCAGACTCCCACGGGTATCCTAGTAAAGTCGTGCGGGTCCACAGGACTCGCACCAGCAGACTTTACTTAAAGGATCGCAAAAAGCCTCCCCTCCGGTCTAGCCCCTGCTAACCTGACACAAGAACACACTAGCAAGCATGAAACCACCAAATATGAGACAACAAAAAAGATTCCTAGGTCTCATTACCAATTACGTCTCTGCATAAGGCCCAAAATCCTATCTAGTTATCTGAGAGCTCGTCGTTAATACAATAATAGATATAAGGTCTACCAAGGGGATGGGATAATTAAATAGATTGGTGAAGTAGTGGAAGGAAGGTATACAAAGTAAGAGAGAAAGTTTCTAAGTGGGGTTGAGAGGGATAGATATCAAGGGGGTTCGAAGGGTACGACAGTGAGGTGAGCTCTGAGTCTTGAATCTGTCTGGACCCCGCCCTAAGCATGCAGAATACATCCCAGGCTTGGCAACACTAAACACAGTTGCCGGGTCAAAATCGTCTACCCAGTGTGTGAGTCGAAACTAAGCCTAACGTTGCGAACAAATGCATGTGGCATATAAGGCTCGTCCCAAGCTAGACTCTCCGCGCGAAGCAACGTCCCCCAGCCGGTCTCTCTCTCCCGCTCGTCTCCTCCCACTCTCACTAAACTTACATCTTATATATTATAATGAAACAATCAACTATCGAGAATAAACTATACTAAGATGCGTTGGTTAAGAATAAGGGCAGCTACAAGCTGTGAAACAACATAAGAATATCCCAGACATTAGTTACATTGTCGTAGGATATATACTAAGGAAAAGCCGGCCGGCCGGCTGCCGCCAGCCGGTTTCTAAACGGCTGGGCAGCCGACGCGCACGCATGCCCACACGTGGCTACTATGCAGAAGCGTCACAACATCAGTACAGATGGTGGGTGACATCAGGACAGGTGGTGGGTGACATCAGGACAAGTGGTGGGTGACATCAGGACAGGTGGTGTTAACATCTGGACAGGTGGTGGTAACATCAGGACAGGTGGGTGACATCAGGACAGGTGGTTGTGACATCAGGACAGGTGGGTGACATCAGGACAGGTGCGTGACATCAGGACAGGTGGTGGTGACATCAGGAGAGGTGGTGGTGACATCAGAAGAGGTGGTGGTGAAATCAGTCCAGGTGGAGATAACATCAGGACAGGTGGTGGTGACATCTGGACAGGTGGTGGTGACATCAGGACAGGTGAGTGACATCAGGACAGGTGGTGGTGATATCAGGACAGGTGGTGGTGACATCAGGACAGGTGGTGGTAACATCAGGACAGGTGAGTGACATCAGGACAGGTGGTGGTAACATCAGGATAGGTGGGTGACATCAGGACAGGTGGTGGTGACATCAGGACAGGTGGGTGACATCAGGACAGGTGGGTGACATCAAGACAGGTGGTGTTAACATCAGGACAGGTGGTGGTAACATCATTACAGGTGGATAACATCAGGACAGGTGAAGGTGACATCAGTTCAAAGGAGTACAAAGGAAATCAAGCAACAACAGATCTAGTGACCCCTCTAGGCTGCTTGTCCTCCAAAACACTGCGGATCAAGTGTCCAAACTGTGGTTTAGAGTGGGTAAGGGAAAATTGGAAAGGAAACCAATGCCCTGGAACTAATGACCGTGGCAGGACTAGGAAGTTAGTAGGGGACAGATTGGTTAGTAACATAACACAGTTATAAGGATCTTTCGTATATCTGGGAAAAAGAGAGTAACGTCTTAGATATATAATTATAATCGCAATAATCTTTTCATGAATCTGAGGGGGGAATACAATAAAGTTATTCATTTACAAACGCATTCAGTCGCAGGTTGGATGCAAGATATTTGTCTAGGTGAAGTTTAAAAGAATCAACGGTGCTGCAGTATATAACGTCTCGGGAAGCCCATTCCACAAATTTACAACTCGATTGAAGAAGGAATTCTTAGATTAGTGCGAGGTAAAAGATTTACCAATAATTTTGCAACCGTTTCCCTGCGTGTAATTAGGTTGGTCGATAGTGAAGTACTTACTACAGTTCAAGTGTTGATGATTTTGAACACTTGAATTAAGTTGCCTCTTAATCTTCGCTGGGTTAAAGAAAATAGATTTAATTCTTCTGCTATTTTCTTCAGCAGCACACTTTGTTTAATTTTAAATCCTCTTTTAATTTCCACTATAAAAATTATCCCCCTTGTAACTATATTTCTGTTGTCCCTTGTATATTTTTGTTCTCCCTATCTTCTTAATATTTTAAGTTTTACTGTGATGTATGTTTTTTTACTGATGTTGGTATCAGTTTTTAGTTTTTCTTTTAGTATACTTTTGACAATCCGGCGCCCTGTTTGGAGGCATTATGTCCAGGCCCCAAGTCCTCCTGGGAAACAACTGTGATCGGTATGCTGCCGGCCAGGACCCCCTCGGGGGTGGAGGAACAAAGCAGAAAAGTGGTGGAAACGTCGTTCGGGTGAAGGAAAGCGTGCTCCGTGTCTGTGCCTTCAATGCCAATGGCATAAATGATTTTAGCAAGAGAGAGTGTCTGATGCGAGAGCTTAAAGATGGATGTGTGGATGTGTGTGGGGTAGGTGAGACGCACCTGTTGGGTTCTGGAGTGTGGGATGGTGAGAGTGAGCATGATTTGTGGGGTGGGGAAGGATGGGTTGTGTGGTCTGGATTGGATGCAGGATATAAACGTAAGAAAAAGGAAGGGGTAGCAGTAATTTTGTCAGAAAGGTTGAGGAAGTGTGTGATAAAACTATGGATGCGTGGACTCAAGAATTGTATGGTGTGAGTGCAAGATTGGGACAGATAGGTATACTTTTATGTGTGTCAATGCACCAGTCAACCAAGAAACTGGGAAAGGTGCGGAAGAAAATAGAAAATTTTGGAATAAAGTCAATAAATGTATAAGAGAAAGGCAAGAGTGTACACAAGTAATATTAGTAGGCGACATGAATGGTAGAGTTGGAAACGAGGAGATAGAAGGTATAGTGGGTAAATGGGGTGTGGAGGGTAGGAATATGAATGGTGACTTCCTTTTAGAAGTATGTGCGGAGAGAGAGATGTTTCTGGCTAACACATTTTTTGAACATCGTCACATTCATAGATATACATGGCACAGAGGTGAAGATGAGCAGGAACAGAAATCTCTAATTGACTACGCCATGATGGACTCCGGAATAAAAGGAAGAATTTTAGATTCAAAAGCTGAAAGAGGTATGCTGACGGGATCAGACCACTATACAGTGCTGACAAAAGTGAGGATAAGGAAAGAGTGGAAATATGAGAGGAAAGAGAGAAAACTGACAGTAGAGAGAATAAATGTGAGAAAATTAAATTAAGAATGTAATGCAACAAAATACAAGGACATCCTGAAAGAGACTATAAAGGACATGGATGTTATGATAGATCTGGGAAATACTGTAGACGAAGTTAGTATGGAAAGGTACAAGAGACTCCATGATTAAAGCAGCTGAGAAAGTATGTGGGAAGAAAACCTTTAAAATGTGGAAGAAGAAAGGTAATGCATGGTTTAGTAAAGAGATAGAAGATATAGTGAAAAAGAAGAAAGAGTTCAGAAAGAGTATGCTGCAAAAGAATATACCTAGAGAAACTAGAGATGCGAGGAAAGAAGAATATACAAATTTGAAACAAAGAGTGAAGAGGGTGATACAAGACGCTAAAAGGAAGACAGGTGAGGCATATGGGAGAAAGATTAGTGAACAGTTTCTGAATGACAGGAAAGCATACTACAGAGCTGTGAAAGAAGCCAGAGGGAAGAAGACTGAGAGTGTCTCAGGTGGATATGATGAGGGACATGAATGGGGAAGTGGTAGAGGGTGATGGTGTGGTGAAAGTATGGAAAGATCATTTTAGTAGCTTAGCTGTAAAGAGTAGGGGGAAGGCAAAGATCTCATCCATAGGAATGGAGAGAGGTAGAATAAACAGGGTAGTTGAAAGCCAGATAAGCAGAGAAGAAGTAAAAGAAGCAATCAATAGACTTAAAATGGGCAAAGCTGCTGGAGTAGATAACATCCCAGGTGAAATGCTGAGATATGGAGGAGAAGAAGCTGTTGACATAATGCATAGGTTATGTAAATTAGCATGGGAAAAGGAAAGTGTACCAGAGGACTGGAGGAAAGCAGTGATAGTACCCTTGTACAAAGGGAACGGTAGTAAAGAAGAGTGTAAGAATTATAGGGGAATTAGCATGCTTAGCATACCTGGAAAGGTACACGCAAGAGTAGTAACACAGAGGCTACAGAAGATAACGGATGACAAAATAGGCGAGGAACAGGGAGGTTTCAGAAAGGGCAGGGGCTGCATTGACGAGATAGCCTCAATGCGATTGTTGGTAGAGAAGTATCTGGCCAAAAACAGAAAACTCTATGCAGCATTCATGGATTTGGAAAAAGCCTACGACAAAGTAGACTGGGAGGGCCTGTGGGATGTGTTAACAGTATATGGTGTGGGAGGAAAGTTGCTAATGGCAGTAAATTCTTTTTATAGGAATGCAATGGCAAATGTGAAGGTAGGGGATAAGTTAAGTGAAAGTTTTGAGGTCAATGTAGGTGTAAGACAGGGATGTGTCATGTCAGCTTGGTTGTTCAATATATACATGGATGGAGTGATTAGGGAATGTAGGGCTGTATCAATGGGTGTGGGAGCTAGACTGGAATCAGAGGGAAGAACATGGAAGATTTTAACATGCCTATATGCGGACGATGCAGTCCTGTTGGCGGAAAATGCTGAAGAACTTCAGAGAGTGGTCACTGACTTTGACAGGGTATGTGAAAAGAGAAAGTTAAAGGTCAATGTAGGGAAATGTAAGGTAATGGTGTTTGAGAGAAGAATGCATGAAACTATAGATTTTAAGGAAAAATATAGAATCAAGAAAGAACACAAGAAAAGTTGTAAAATAAAATTGAAAAATGAAGTACTAGAAGAGGTTGAAAGTTTCAAGTATTTGGGAGCTGTACTATGCAAATATGGTAAAATGGAGAGTGAGATAAAAGAGAGAAAAATGCAAGGGAGAAAAATGATTGGAGAACTTGATAGTATTCTGAAAGGAAGAATGGTTAGCCAGGAAGTCAAAAAGTCACTGAGAAACAGTGTGCTGCTCCCAACACTCGTATGGAAGCGAGACATGGACGGCAAGTGACGAGGACCTCTTCAAACTAAGAGCTGTGGAGATGAGCTTTTTCAGAATGGCAGCTGGCATGAATAGGCTAGATGGGCCAAGTAATAGGGAAGTGTACGAGTCCTTTGGAATGGAAGAGCAGGCTTTGGGCATTGATTGTGGTGTGGTTGAGTGGATAAAGAGAAGTACTTTGAGGTGGTATGGTCATGTTCAGAGAATGGATGAAGACAGAATGCCAAGAAAGATATAGGGGAGTCAGGTGAGGGGAACCGCTAGTAGTGGAAGACCACCTATGGTATGGGAAAAAAAAGTGGAAAAATATATTGAAGAAAAACTTCCACGTAGTGGAAGGGGCATTGTGGCACGGGCAAAGGAGGCATGTCATGACAAAGTAGCTTGGAGACGTTTCTGTCATGGCCATCCTTTAGTGGGGGTTTCCCAGGGGGAAGCAAGGCGTCGGAGATGATGATGATGATGATGATTTAATTCTCTAAGACGATCCTCGTATGGTTTGTTCTTTAGGCTAGGTATCATTTTGGTAACTCTACGTTGAACTCGTTCTAGCTTGTCTATATCTAATTGGTAATAAGGGCACCAAGATTGAATGCAGTATTCCAGAAGAGGGCGGACAAAGGAATTGTAAAGAGTTAGGATAACTTCTTTGGATTTATGCTCAAATGACCTGCTTATAAAGCTAATTATTTTGTTTGCCTTCTTAACAACTTCTGAACATTGTTGACTCGGTTTTAGGTTACTTGATATTGTTACTCCCAGATCTATTTCTGTGTCTACACTCTTAAGCTGAGTGCCATTCATCGAATAGTTTCCTTTCTAATTTCGGTATGCGATATGTAGTACTTTACATTTATCCGCATTGAAACACATTTGCCAAATTTGGGTCCAACATGACAACTTATCTAGATTATGTTGCATATTGTCAACTTGTTCTTTTGAGACTACGCTATTTGCAATTTTTTGTATTGTCAGCAAACTTTGAGATTGAACAGGTGGGACCCTCATCTATGTCGTTGATATAAATTAGAAAGAGAATTGGTCCTAGTACTGATCCCTGGGGTACCCCACTACTTACATTGGTCCATTTAGATGCCTTAACGTTTATGACTACTCTTTGTTTTCTGTTGCTGAGCCAATTCTCTATCCATTTCAACACACCGTCTTGTATTCCATGTGCTGAACAGGTGGATAACATCAGGAGAGGTGGTGGTAACATTAGGACAGGTGGTGGTGACATCAGGACAGGTGGTGGTGACATCAGGACAGGTGGTGGTAACATTAGGACAGGTGGTGGTGACATCAGGACAGGTGGTGGTGACATCAGGATAGGTGGTAGTGACATCTGGACAGGTGGTGGTAACATTAGGACAGGTGGTGGTGACATCAGGACAGGTGGTGGTAACATTAGGACAGGTGGAGGTGACATCAGGACAGGTGGTGGTGACATCAGGACAGGTGGTGGGTGATATCAGTACATGTGGTGGTATCATCAGGACAGATGGTGGTGACATCAGGACAGGTGGTGGTAACATTAGGACAGGTGGTGATGACATCAGGGCAGGTGGTGGTGACATCATGACAGGTGGTGGATGACATCAGTACATGTGGTAGTAACATCAGGACAGGTGGTTGTGACATCAGGACAGGTGGTGGTAACATTAGGACAGGTGGTGGTAACATCAGGACAGGTGATGGTAACATCAGGACAGGTGGTGGTGACATCAGGACAGGTGGATAACATCAGGACTGGTGGTGGTGACATCTGGACAGGTGGTGATAACATCAGGACAAGTGGTGGTAACATCAGGACAGGTGGATAACATCAGTAGAGGTGGATGACATCAGGACAGGTGGGATAGCTTATGAGTTTCAAGCTATAAGGAAGTTGGAGCTGTAGACATAGATATTTAACAGAATTACCAGCTAAATTACGGTGGTAGTGAATTTATAAAACCAATAAATTAAATTAATCATAGTGTCTATCCATCATAAACCTACATTGTTATTGAATTTCTGTTTGATATCAATGTTTACGGCTCCAATTTCCTTATTGCCTGAAACTCACAAATAGTCAATTACCAACTTGCGAGTGTCAGGCTATGAGGAAATTGGAGCCGTAGTCATCGATCTTTAGCATAATTACCAGCTAAAATATGTTCGTGTTGCATCTATTAATACATGAAACCAAATTCAGCGATCTTTCTGTTCATCATGAATGTGCATAACGTTTGTTTTGTGCTGAGGGGGAGGTAGTTGTTTTTTCTGGACCCGCTTCTCCTTCATGTTTAACCCCATTAGTTATAAGTCAATAGTAATGAGATTGATATTGAAAGGGGGTCTTAGGGGTATTTTTTTAAGCTTGGTGGAGGTCTGGGGTGGACAGTAATAAAGACATAAATAAATAAATAAGCAAATGTAAAACAATCTCCCCATAACTTTACCTATTATTATGTTGTAATATTACTAGGTATTATTACTGTATCTGTCCCAGATCCATACTGTAATATCATAAAGGGGGATGGGTGGGTATAATATCATAAAGGGGGATGGGTGGGTATAATATTTTGTTTCCTAAAAAATTTCATTATTATATACATATTTTCACTTGCCTCCCTAGAAATCTATCAAAGCTTAAACAAACACCTAAAAGATCCCCCTTCCAGATAAATTTGTACAATTTTCCGAAGAATATTCTGGCCAAAGCCCGCGTCCTACTAAATGACAGGCTCACTGTCGCTCGTCATGAAAAAAAGGACACCTACATGAACATAATAAAATGTCATAACTAACGAGGCTAAGCATGAGGGAGAAGAGGGTCCAGGAAAAAGAGAACAAAATACCTCCCCTTAACATTTCCATTCTTCTGGACTCGGCCAATCAACAGTACGAGCTGATAGTGACGGTTGGTTTGGCCAGTACCGAGGAAACCCAGGCTGGAATCAGAGGCGGGAGGACCAGTAGCAGCCAAGCTCGCGTGTTGGTACATGTGCTGGATGTCAACGAATACCCGCCCATTTTCTCCAGCCCTCTCCACCAAACACAGATCACAGAGGAGGATGATAGTAGTTTACCCAAGCCTATTTTAAAGGTAAGAAAGATATATATGATTGATAGATATAGATTAATAGTTAGAGACAGGGTGCCGAACCGGAGCAATTTTGTTTGAAAACTTGAATGAACACGAGAAGGAATACAAGAAATGTAACATGAAATAGCATTGTTTTGGCCATTTTACTACTTCCAAAGACAGAATTTGAACTATAAAAAAACAGTTTTACCTTTACATATACAATATTAAAGGCTAAAATTAATGGACTCAGCTCTCATTTGACACCCTGGATTGAGAGTGTGAGTGTTTGTGTATTTGAAGTAATAATAAAAATAATAATAACAACAATAATACTAATTATTATGCCAAGGATTGTGCAAGCCACCCTCGACACTCAGACACATGCACCTACCGGAGCGTACCAGTGTACGCCTACCACCACTACCAGACTTCAGACGACGGGAACCCCTCATAACCCTGGCCAGACACCTCCACAAGTCCACCATACCAGTACCATGCCCCGGCAGGTGAGAGACACCCCAAGGGCGCCACCATACAGCCACGCTTCCTGCAGGTACCCAAACCCGAACTTTTCCCTGCACCATCCAGACTCAGCCCGGGCCGTGCCGCACCTCCTCCAGCCACTCCGATGCCGCGCCTCTAACACCACACCAATCAAGAACAGCGCCGTCAGTTTGTACCCCACAATGCTAGGGTCTCCCTTTCGCCCATTTTCTCACACACAGAACGGGCCTAATGTTCACAAGTCCCCCCTCCCCCCCAAGAAATAGAGCATCACCCCCCAACAATCAATAACAAAACAAAATCCCGCAGACTACTTTGCCACAGAAGAAGCGGTACTACGGTTCCGCACCACCGGAAGTTATGTCACCCACACAGGCTGACCTGGGGTTGGCCAGCTCCAGGGTCACCTCAACCAACCAGAGCGACCAGACGCCGCCACCACTTGCTGATTGGTCCTTGGAGGGAATATGGAAACAAATCCAGAGGGCCCTACCACTACTCTCACCCCTACCCCCGTCGCCGGAGCGACAGGAAATCGGCCAAGGTCGCCCTTTTCCATGCAGCCAAAAGGGGTCAGGGAGTACCTAAAAACTGAATAGGTGCTCAGACCAGGTTAGGGAAAGTATCTCACCTTCCCTACTGAGTCTAATACGTCTCTAGGTGCTCCAATGCCCAAAGTCTCAGTGTGGTAGGAATTATTAGTCAGGAGTATCCAATATCTCCTGGTACCTCTGACAGCTTCACTGCAAAAGGTACTGCTAGTGGATGTAAGGAGTATTCTAATATCTCCGAGTGCCTTTGTCAGCCTCACTGCAGAAGTTACTGTTATAATATATAGATATTTCCGTGGTCTGTCTATCAGTCCCTCTCTAACGTAATTTTATATTCAACCAGTTGGCTTTTTAGTGAAAACCCTCAACACACTACCAATAACGTATATCGTCAACTATAAGTAGACTATTACACGTTAGATTGGCCACTTAGCCGCCTAACCTCTCCCTCCCTATTCATAGTGTGCACGGGGTTAGTTCCGATTTCTCCACCAGACGGCGTGGGGCATCATTGACCCGCTACTCCCAAGTAAATAAACATGTTGAACTCTATGCGATTGAATCGGTTTCTACTTTATATGCTCGTAATGGCGTGTCTAACATGAACACTATGGAAATTGAGTTATCGCCATACATTCTTAGTGTTCTGAAGGGGGAGGGTCCCTAGGGTAAAATAGAGGGAAATTACGACAATGAAGACTTATTATTGCCTTGTGATAAAAGCAGGGTGTATGAAGAGTGAACAACACCGACTATATCTCCTTATATACTGGGCTAACTTAAATACTGTATTATCATTATTTACATGTCGATTTTATAATTTTACACCATACAGTAGTATGTTGATATTTATCCGTTTTCCGTATATTTTTTTAATGATTACTATGCGAGCGAAGGCGAAGCAGAAAACAAAAGTTTGTTATAAGACACCAATATTCCATTATTCACTTCCTTTCTGTAATATATGTTTTTTATTGTTTATATATATATATATTCTCTTTTAAACAGATGAGGTTAAAAGCAATAGCGGTTTCAGCATTCAGGGTTTTATTGTTCTGTCTATCTATCTATCTATTGCCTGACGCCGTGATCCCCGAAGGGGTGGCCACGAACGATCCGCCCCCATGCACCTCTGTCTCCAGTCAGTCGACGCCCCTCCCCCCAACCAGCACCGCCCTCGTTCATGTACTTCCTCACTCCATCCTTCCACCTCATATTCGGTCTACCTCTCCCTCTCTGTCCCTCCACCTCGCTCTCGTACACCCTCTTAGTCATTCTCTCGCTTTCCATACGTTCCATATGACTGAACCATCTCAAGTTGTTCCTTTTCACACTTTCCAGCACATCTACCTCCACACCACACCTCCTTCTTACTTCCTCATTAGTCTGTCTATCCCTCCATGTAACTCCGCACGCACTCCTTAACTCCTTGCGACATATTGTGTTCCAGTAAGTCCGAGGAGGCACTTGACAAGTATTTTGGGTCTTGAATTTGGCTCATGAGTGTTGTCGAAGCCTTACATTTTTCGCGATTTCCATCAGCCAGAATGCTGTTTATTGTGATGTATCATATATCAATGGAAAGAGGAATATTTATAGTACATGATAACATAAAAAAAAATGTAAATAAATAGAAATATGAAAGTGTAAATGAGTCCGGAATACATTTATTTCCCATGCAATTGTCTTCACACCGTCCTAGCTCTAAATTGTGAGTGATGACTTTTTTTTTTTTTTTGCTCAAATAATAGTAAGTTTTTCTCCTCTTTCCAAATCTGAAAACAAAAATTGTTTATCTTCAATAGTTCTCAAGCAGTGACCGAAACAAAACAAAATATGATTTTGATTGATATGGTTTATAACATTTTCGATTTATTTCGTTGCTACGAAGTGTATGGTTTTAAATTTAGGCTGAATTAGTACGGCAACTAATGCTGATGAGTATAAAACAAACTAGAAGTTCCTAGGACAAATACTTTTTGCGCTATGAATATTTGAAATGAAGAGCCAAAATGCGAATATTTACGCTTCACCCGTCTCTGTTCCGGCGATGCTAGCCGGGTTCCGAGCTGTTCCCCACCTCTTGGTTGCGTTATTTGGTCGGATACGTGTATAACTGTATATATCACCGGAATTGGAAAATTGTGCTCTTTCCAATGGTGAAAACAAAAATAATATAGCGTAATTGGTTCGTGAGCTATGCGCAATTGTTTCCATGCATTGTTATTGTTATGAAAATATATGAGAATGTTTATACAGTTGTATATCTTTGCCACAATATACAACACTTTTATATAATTTGTGTTGCCAATAATTGTATAATGTTCATAGAAGACATGTCAGTCATGAAGGTTGTCAATTTTACTTACCTGGTAGGGCCACAACCCTTTCCAACGAGAAGGGAAATGGCTCCTGGGTTGACACTGAAAAAACAAAATAAGAAAGCCAGGTTATCTTCAGGTAATATATTCAGAAATAATTCTATTGTACACGTAAATAAAATAAAGTAATGTATATATATATATATATATATATATATATATATATACATATATATATACAAGGTGTCAAACAAAATATAAAGAATGGTAAATGGTAATGTATGTGTGTGGATATATTTATATATATATATATATATATATACATATATATATATATATATATATATATATATATATATATATATATATATACAAGGTGTCAAAATAAATAATGGTAAAATCAATCAATGATTGTGTGTGTATATATTTATATATATATATATATATATATATATATATATATATATATATATATATATATATGGTGTCAAACCAGAGAAATATGTGCAAATTTCCAAGCCACCCAAAGAGGTACTGCACTGGACTCGTTATTTTTTTAGAGTGGTTTCCCCAGGAGGCCTATATCCACTGTAGTGCAAATTGTAGTAGAAATTGAATTGTGTCACAACCCTTTCCAACGAGAAGGGAAATGGCTCCTGGGTTGACACTGAAAAAACAAAATAAGAAAGCCAGGTTATCTTCAGGTAATAAATTCAGAAATAATTTTATTGTACACGTAAATAAAATAAAGTAATATATATATATATATACAGTATATATATATATATATATATATATATATATATATATATATATATATATATATATATATATATATATATATACAAGGTGTCAAACAAAATATAAAGAATGGTAAATGGTAATGGTAATGTATGTGTGTGGATATATTTATATATATATTATATATAGCATATATATATATATATATATATATATATATATATATATATATATATATATATATATATATATAGGGTGTCAAACCAGAGAAATATGTGCAGATTTCCAAGCCACCCCAAGAGGTACTGCACTGGACTCATTATTTTTTTAGAGTGGTTTCCCCAGGAGGCCTATATCCACTGTAGTGCAAAATGTAGTAGAAATTGATTTTTTTTTTTTTTTTTTTTTTTTATTATGATGGGTGAATGCAGGTGGATGAATTTGCACTGTAGCGCAAATTGTAGTAGAGTTTTTTTTTTTTTTTTTTTTTTTTTTTTTTTTTTTTTTTTTTTATGATGATGATGATGATGATGATGGGTGAATGAAGGTGGGCCCCGAACCTTGGAAGTGATGATTGAATGAATGAATGAATTATTGAATGATTGAATGACTGAATGAAAGGGTGATGAAGGTGAATTATTGATGATGATGATGATGATGATGGGTGAATGAAGGTGGGTGAATGAAGGTGGGCCCCGAACCTCGGAAGTGATGATTGAATGAATGAATGAATTATTGAATGATTGAATGACTGAATGAAAGGGTGATGAAGGTGAATTATTGATGATGATGATGATGATGATGATGGGTGAATGAAGGTGGGTGAATGAAGGTGGGCCCCGAACCTCGGAAGTGATGATAGAATGAATGAATTAATTATTGAATGATTGAATGACTGAATGAAAGGGTGATGAAGGTGAATGGAAGAATGCATAAAGACTGAATGAATGAATGGGTGATAGTGATTGGAAAGGAATAATGAAGGTGAATAGGAGAATGCATAAATTAATGAATGAATCGTGCAAAGATCCTGGCTATAGGACATCTGCATCGAGTTGATGGTACTTGTTGAAGCAACCATTGACATCGATGCAGAGGCTAACGAGGCAAGACCTGCATCGAAAGCTTGTGTCCTTGCGAATTTGGCTCCTATAACACACACGGCACCGCTTTCGCTTTCCGTCTGGGATCATCTCGAGAACGTGTTCCAAGTTCCTGTTGTACCGGTCATGTTCCAGTACAACAGGATGTGGCCTGGAACCCCGTCCTCTTCGAGGACCTATCCGACGGCCTCTTGGTGCCTGAGCCCTAGCTTGAACGTCCATTACTAGTGGAACCCAGTCGGCATCCATGACGGGTGCTGTCCGAGCGCCACCAGCAGCAGCAGCTGCACCCGGTACTACTGGTGCGGGGGGGTCAAGTGGTAGGTCATCCACTTCCTCCTCATCATCAGTAGCATCGTCCGAGTCCGATACTGGTGCCGCCTGGGGTGCATTCTCAGCGAGTGCTCCCCCGACGGCAACAGCAGCAGCAGCAGCATCTGGACTTGGTGAGGGGGGGGGCGGGGGGGGTCATGAAAGAGTGCTCCCCCAACGCCTCCACCAGCGGCAGGAGCACCAGGAGGAGTGCCAGGATCATCAGCAGGAGCGGCTGGGGAGTCTGGATTGTCGTCCGGTGGGGGCGACCCAGCTGAGCTTCCGGAGGATTGCCGCCGACGCCGCCTGCCTCGCCTGAGACGGGTGCATGGCTCGTACTGACCTTCTGGCAAATCCTGTGCACGCCGGATGCGTCTCCCCGACAAAGGCCACTCTAGGGTTGAAGTGCAACAAGGAACGGACTACGCTTTCCTGGAACGCCAGCATAGTCATCTTCCTGCGGGGGTTGCACTTCTTGAAGAGTACGAAGGCATTGAAGAGGGCCATTTGGATGAAGTAGAATACGATCTTCTTCGTCCATTTAACCGTTCTTCGCTGGATGGGGTAGTACTGGGTCATCTGATCAAAATGATCCACCCCACCCATGTGGCGGTTGTAGTCGTCAACACAAACGGGCTTCATGATGTTCTTCCAAGTCCGCTGCCACCTGCCTTGTACCTTCTTCTTGGCAAATGACTGCTTTGGAATGGTGCTCTGGTCGTGGAAGGTGGACACCATGTTGACAATCCGTTTGTCTTTCCAAAGCATCACTAGGGTTGTGCCGTTGTTCATCGCCTCAATTGCATCGTCTTCCAGTGTCGATGCATGGGCAATGTCGCGCAACCGCTTCGGAACCCCTCGTGCAAGCCTCAGGGTGCCACACACATAGATCTGGTGGTGTGTGAGCATGTGGTGGCACAGGTCAACTGAGTTGTAAAAGTTGTCCATGAACAACTTGTAACCCATGCCTTGCAGGGACTCCGTTAAACACTCAACCGTTTTCTGGAGAGTTTGACCAATACCAGTGTATACTTGAAAGTCATACACGAAACCAGTCGTGGACTCTGCCAGGATGTACAGCTTGATGGCGTACTTCTTCGGCTTCATCGGGTTGTACCACTTGAATGAAAGGCGACCCTTCCACCCAAGGCAGCCTTCGTCGATGGACACCTTCCTCTCCGGGACGTAGGCAAGCTTGAAGCCAGCAAGCAGCTAGCGCATCACCGTGCGGATCTTCACTAGCCTGTCTTTGGTCTGCTTGATGACTGCCTTGCTGTTGAACGTGTGGAAATTGCTCAGCAAGGCTTGGAACTTGGTGACCTGCATGGTCGTGCGAAACGTTGGATAATTATGGACTCTATCATTTAACCAGTAGTGATGCACAGTGGGGAGTTTGTTCACACCCATGAGGAAGTACAGGCCAAGGAATTTGTCCATGTCCTCCTCACTGAATGATGTCCACAGAGAACCAACGAATAAGGCATACGCGTTGGTCTCATTCACCAGGAACCTGAGCAGTTCTCTTGTAAAAAAGAGCTGGAAGAACTGCAGTGGTGTCACTGGTGCTGGAACCCGCAAGCCAGGGGTTCCAGTGAAAGGATCAACGTTGGGTGTGAACGGGTCTGACGTCCACTCGTGATCCTCAGCATACATGGTGGGGGGGCGTGGAGGTGCACGTGCTGGGAGAGCAC